>SCDZ01000281.1:0-122211 GCA_004143845.1 Drosophila lacertosa | reverse complement strand
ATACATATATATATATATATATATATATATATATATATATATATATATATATATATATATATATATATATATGAAATATTATTTGATTATTTGAGGAATTGTTGGCAGTTATATTTAGCTTCTAAAAAAACATTTATTTAAAATGGCAAATATATATGTCGGAGGAATTGTTGGCAGTTATATTTAGCTTTTAACAATTATGTTTGAAATTAGTTGCTTTATTGTTCACACTTTAGAAACTTAGTCATCAATTCACGTAAGCCTTTACTTTCCCACCTACACATAATAATAATACTTAATTAAAATCAATGCAAATTGTGTGTGAATTTTCGTTACGTAACTTAATTGCATCTTACATTCAGTTTAGTTCAATAGTCGCATTTGGCAGCAATAAAAGCAAGTGACAATCGTTGAAGCTGGCATTATAGTCCTTGCCATTTGTCTGTATCTGCGATCTCCCTGAAGTGAAGACCTGGCAACCTTTTGCTGCTCGTTAAGCAAAGTGCAAGCGACGTTGCAATAACTTTTAAGCTGATGCGCATTTGTTGGCTGCGTTTCTCTAGTGAATTAGATTTAAGTACAGCTATCGAGTATGCGAGACACCTTGCACGCTGCATTCTGACGTGCTTGCAAATATGACTTGGCTGATGTTACGAATTTGTCAGCCAACCAACGTCCTCCCTTTGACACACCAGCTTCCCTCTTCGCAAAGTGTTTGTAAAATGACGTGTGTTGATTTTATGGCGTGTCGGGGATGCTGCTGTCTCAGGGAGTTATGTATACGCTTGGCACTTTGCAGTTAGTGCATCATTTGTATGCATTAAGAATAAATGACAACGGGCACCGACAACATGTACCCTACCTTACTTTTGAACTGATGTGTTTCCAAATTGGATTGTACTAAAACGATGGTTGTTGTTGTTGTTGTTGTCCTGATTGTTCATGTTGTTGCTGTTGTGGTTTTATGACTGTGGCATCAAAGCGTGTTAGACACTTGTGCGGTTTTTCCATTGTCATTGCCCCCACCTCCCAACGCTGACAACTATGGCCCTGCCATAGCCACTCACAGATACATACATATATGTATATGTGTGTGTGTATTTGTGTGTGTTTAGTGTGTATGCATATCATCATGATTATAATCAGCGAGCGCAGGGGCACTTAGCGCTTGTAATGTTGTTGCTTCTGGCACTTTTGTCGGCTTGCTGCACATCAAAGGCGCCGCGTAATGAGCAGCACACGCCAGCTTACTCCTCAGGCAGCTCTTTCTCCACTTCTGTTTCGCCCCTGCTGCTCGTCCAACATCGTCTACTAGCGCAAATTGACTTTGTCTGTGTATTTTTGACACCTGCGGCAATTCGTTTTTATGCCTTCAAATTCCTCCCTGCCCCACTGTTGCTGTTGCTGCATCAAAGATAATTTAAAGCGAGCCCAAAACTAGTTCACGGATAGCAGCAGCAGCAGCGGCAGAAGTGGGCGTGAATGTGGACATGGCAAGGGAATGCTGCCAGGGCTACAGCCCAGCAACCTACATATTTTCAGTCATGGTTTTTGGGGTGTGGCTCGTGTTTTTGCTTTTTGGCATGTTGATTCGTAGCCGCAAGTCTCAAAATTCTTCAGCTGCGACGTTGCAGGGCAAGCGAATTTTTGGGCCATCAAAAAATATACACAGCAAAAACCCAGATTCAGCTTCATCGCTGCGCCCCAAAAAGTATGCCATGTATTTTGTTTCGTATATGAAGTATTTTTGCAACATCTCCGTGTATATGAAATATATGAGCTCTGATCACAGCGTTGGACTTTACATAAAAGCAAGCCAAAATAATCTACATATAAGTAGAATGTTTTCATATTTTTAATCGTCTATAAAGTATATGTAAGTTGATTGTAGATTAGCATAGCATTGTCAACAGACTAAGTTGAATAAGAAAGTTAGCTTATAAGTTGGATTTAAGGTGTTGAATATATAATAATAAGAATATCCAATAAAATAAATAAATAAAAAAAAAAGTAAGTAGAAATGGATATTAAAAATTGAGCTTAATAAAAATACAGACATCATTTCAAGCGTACATACTAATCCAGCACTCCCTGCCAAAGCAACGAAATGATTGGCAATATAAAGTTCATAAATTTTGCTTGCTGTTTCGCTTCCACTTCAAATTAACGAGTAGCTTATGCAAAATAAAACTCACCAGGACACAGTTCTGTAGACTGTAATTTCTGGTGTCAGTTTTTATAACAATTCATGTTTACGTAATTTTGTTATTTAATTTACACCTAGGGCTATTTAATTCATACAAACTTGAGTTGCCGAGCAGGCCGCCAAACTTTGATGTCCACTTCCTGTACCTGTGACTTGCGACTGAGACACCTGTGACGGCGACAGCTGCGAATTTGTGGCCCACTGTTGTCTGCTCTTTTGGCGGTTCTTATGTAAATGTCGCTGCATAAACATAATTAACTTGGCACGGCCTGCGGCCGTATGAAACTTTTTTACGGCAACATAAAAGTGCTCAAGCTTTTGCCTGTGGCCGACTGAGGTTAGAGTCAAATCGAGTCTGCTCGAAAGTTTTCCCATAAAGCCGCCAGCTCAACAAATACCGATTGCAGCCGTCCCCAAAAGAAAAACAACAACAATAACAATAACAACGACTGCCGCATAGTTATGGACCCACTCACCTGTCACAGCTGGCAACTGGCTTTTGTATTGGCTTTTGTTGTTCACCAGGCGCAACAGTTTGGCATTCGTGTGCTTATTGATAAGTCCGGGGCATAATACAAGTGCCAACTGCTTTCAATTTCGCCAAATGCAGCTGCTCAAGTGCATCGTTTTCAATTGTCGGTCGGGCCATAAGTGAGATGCATGCCAAACCCAAACCCAACCCCAATCCCAACCCATTCTATAGCCACATCCATATCAATTGTACTTTAGCTTCCCCGCGGCGCGTTTGCCTGTGCGTTGAGATATATGCGCTGTCCTGGTTACAGTTACAATGTCAGCGTTTAAAGCTCAATTCGTTTAAGTGGCAGCGCATTTGAGCTCCCCGTCGAGGGTAGCTCGCCCAGCAGCTAGCATTGTGTATCATTTGACCCCGTCAAATGCTAGCAAGCAAATTAACCACAAAAATGTGCACTAAAGCTGAACAGCCAAAACTAGAGAATTGTTTTGCGAACACCGCTTGAAGAGCTAACTAATGAAGCGTATTTCACCCTTTAATCTGAATTTCGAATAGTCTATATATTTCTGTTTTACCACGCGGCTTAGTTACAATTGTAATTGATTGATGGCAACGTTCGCTTTTGCATGGTTTTTCAAAGGATTATTGCCACTTACGTGTGTGCACTTACACCTTTAATATGTGGAATTACTCCAACACTGGAGATAATCTGCTGGTTTTACATTTTCGACCCCACAAATTATATAAATGATGCATCGCTTAAGATAAAATAAAAAATAATAAAAAATAATATAACAATACCACATAAGAACGTTTTAATGAATAATATATTTATCCGTCTAGTGTGAAGGAAAAAACCTTAAATATATCTTATAAGCCGAGAATTATGGGTAGCTGAATAAAATATTAATGCATTTGCTTTCGTACAAAACTTTTACATGTTTTCAAATTATCTTTAAGCTCTTTTAGACAAAACTCCTGAAGTAAAAACTAATGACTATTGACTAACTTGCTAGTCAAACTCTTTAGTCTATTTAATGGAAGGAAGCGCTCCTCGTCTTTGACAACCCTTTTGCAAAGCACTTAGTGCGCCTTGCGCGTCCTTTGCCGCGTCCCAGCACTAGCTGGTAACTGGATCCTTAAATAGTCTGCTGAGTGCAGCACGCAATAAATGCTTATATTTTATTTAAAGTGGTGGCAGGAAGCACTGCTAAAAGCACCTGATATTCACAACACCCCTAACTTAGCATAGGGTATACTGCACATAGGTATTACTTGGCGTTGTGGAAATATTTGCCTTGTGTGTGTTGCCTGCGATTACAGTTTGAATCACTTGAAATTAAATATTGCTCATACGCCGCGCGGTGCGCGTTGGCATTTGCCTGTGCAATGCAACGCAATTTACGCATATTTGCACATCATTTGCCTTAAACTACTCAAACGCCATGCAGTGGGCGTGGCCGCTAAGCGGATTTTCTATTCGATTGCCCCAACGGCAAATCGTTAGCTATTGCCCAACTTGCAAGCTGCTTGTTCAACTGGCGCTCGGTGGGGTTGTGCTAATATTTTGATGTTTTGGCTCATTTGCGAACCCTTTTGGGCCCGTGCACACGCCCTTGAGCCCGGCAAAGTTTGACGTTTGCTTTTATTTATGCAAAAATAATTTCAAATGTTTCACATACTTTCGACGTGCGCTTTTTAAACGCGCGCAATTCCATAACCTCAGCCAGGCCACAGGCGCGCGCGGCTGGCCCTCTCGAACTAAGAATCTAATAAAACTTTTGCCAGTTACCTGCCACCAGCAGCAGCAGCAGCAGCAGCAGCAACAGCAGCAGCGGCAGCAGCAACAACAACGAAAACATGGTTGTGCATGAACAACACGGCTGCTTATTTGCTTATCATATGCAAATTTGCATGTTTCAAGCTGGAGTTTCCCTTTACCAGGCAACCGGGTAGCGAAAAAAGTAAAAAAAAATAAAGAAACCCCAAAGAATGTTTAACAAGCTACCTAAGGGGGCTGCTGGAGCACAAAGTTCAAATAACCAAATTTCTGCTTTAACTTTTTATACGTGTAAGAGAGACGAGGCCGCCACTTCGTTCTACCTTCACGGCCGCTGGCCTTGCGTGTGTTTATGTGTGCGTGTGAGTGTGTGTGTGTGTGTGCGCCTTTGATTATACAACTCGTTCTCGATCTGTAACAGTGATATGCCCCAGGCCGTGTACTCGAAATAAACTCGCTGAAAATGTACACAGTATTTGCCCACATTCTGATTATATACGGTATATGAACGACTACAACTGCCAGGCATAAGGCATTAGCAAAGAAAATAGTAATTTATTTTTTTGCCTCTATTTGCATGTTCCTCAAAATGATTCACGAGAAATTTGCATATTTTGGCCGGCCGCAAATGACGATCCAATTACATAAGGCGTCAGATTGAAAAGGGTAGATACTAAAGCTGATGTGAAATTTATCTGTCAGTTGCAAAATATGCTGGAAATTAACAAATTCATAAGGAAAAGTATTTAAAGTAAAGCTTATGAAATTGTACAACAATTGATTTGAATAATGTACATTTCTGTTTTAAGTGTAACACCAAGTTGACTATAATAGTGAATTTACCTCCGGTTAAACCGGAAAAAAACTTAATTTCAAGCGTTAAGCCAGTTCATATGGGCTCTTCATATTGAAGGAAACACTCGACACATGTGCGAAGAATTAAATCCAAATGACTTAACGGCTGTAGTTGCCTCTTTTTCACCATGTGCTGCTGACTGAAATTCAATTACAAGTGCAACTTTCGGCAGAAACAGCAACTACAACAAACAATGCCAAAAATGGCGCCTGCCAACGCGGCAATGTTAATATATCAGCCGAAAAAAAAATGCAACAGGGGAAAAAAGGCAGCCGAACGCGTATGCAAAACAAATAACAGGGAAATGAAAAACGAGCTCAACTGGAAAATTGCATGGCTCACCCAAAAATATACATGGATACACAGACAGACACATTTGTTCTTCCCCGCACACACACACACAAATACACAACGTCATTTCCGGCATTGCTGGGCTTCGTTGTTGTTACAGTTGTTGCTGTTGTTGTTATTGTGTTTGTCAAGATGCCTACTTAAAAATTTACTACACTTTTAAATTGCAAACAAACAACAGCATCTGCCGCAACAACGACTGCAACTACACAAGAGTTCCTTGCCGAAATTCCCATCAAATATTTACTACGATGAAAGACATTTTTAGTTTACGAAATCCAAAAACAACAGTACTAGCTTATTACAAACAAATTGACGGTCAGTCAAGAAACCGTTTAAGTTTCAATATTTTGTTTACACTGGCTGCTGTTTCATTGCACACATCATGATAAGCAGCACAAAGTGTTTAACTAACAGATACCCTGTAGTATGCAAATGTCCATTTTATTAAGAAGGGCATGCTAGCAACCTCAAATTTAAAGGACTGACAAATTTAAGTTAATTTTTAATTGACTTAATTACTAAACTTCCAAAGCAGTTTTGTGATGATCATACCCATTTAGCACACTTGTATGTCAATAGGGTATAAAACACACACATAAAAAAATGAAAATATTTCACGTTTCGTTTTACGATGTTTTTAATTCCACTTTTGGCCGGGAAAGTGATTGAAATTGTGGCTTTTGTAAACGACAAAAGCATTTAATATACAACAATGAAAATATATCAATGTACATAAACTGCATCGCAGCTATTCTGTGGCCTATTTTTATTGCATGCTAAATGCTGCTCAGCTATGTCTCTGTGGCTTACCAATAAGTTTATTGGTGATGAATTTAATTTAAAGGTGTTAATATATCGACAATAAAGTGTTTCATCAGTGTTTTCATGCAAACATTCTCAAGTTGGTATTTTCAGGGCACAGAATATTTTAGCAATTTAATATTCAAATCTAACGAAAACTTCTCATTTTGTGATTTTTAAATATATAAATACAAAAGAATATATTTTAAGTGAATTGTCTTAATGCTTAGGCCCTATTAGCTCCTTTTATAGGGTACTGCAAGATGGAGCAAAAATTATTGCGCATACGCAGCGTTGACAAATATCAAACGTAATCGGAGCACGAATTTAGTGTGCGCAAAAATAAATAAATAATAAATATAAACATAAATGATTATATGGGAATGAAAATGAAATAATCTGGCAACTAAAAGGCGCATAAATAGCTGTCCAATGACATGAATTTTCTGTTGTTCTTCTTTATGGCAGCCATTATGCTGTCGCTCATCACATGTGCTAATATGTATCTGCGTGTGTGTGTGTGTATCGCCGTTATGTTGACGCCGTCGTTCGTGCGTTTTTTTGCTGTTGTTTCGTTATTGCGGTCACTGACACGTGTACGTGTCACTTCAGACATAAGCGCTGAATTATGCAGACAAGATGGTCGGCAAATTTTGATTTGATTTATCGCCGGGTGTGGATTTTTACGGTGCTGCTGTAGCTGCAGTAGCGACAATGTCAAATCAATGCCATCAAATTACAAACCATTAACATAAAATTAGCATAATTAATTTCGCACCTAAGCAGGACGCGTGTGTTGATTAATTTGATTAGTCAGCTCTCCTTCGATAATGCGAGTGCAAATGGCAGCAGCCGCATTTGCAATTTCCTCGAAACATAGCCCAAACTAACACACACTTGCACACAATAACAAATACATAGATAAGGGCGACTTAACGAAACAGATCAAAATAACGAAGTAGGTGCCGAAAGTTGGAGCATCTAAAAAGCTTGATATACTTTTTGTTTGAGGATACCTGGCATCTAGTTGAGACTGGACACAACTTTTTTTTGAGATGGAAACAAATACTTAAGAGCAGCTCAAATTCTAAGTTTGTTTTTTGTTTTATACACTTTACGTTTTATTGGTAACTGCAATGACAGATTTAAGTGTTTTAAGCAATAGAAAATTGTAGGATAAGGTAATAAACAATAGGAAAACTGAAATTGATAGGTAAGTAATTAAGTTGCAAAATCAATCATTTTACGTTTGATATTTTCATCTTTAATAAAAATGCTTACATTTAAAAGCTTTAATCAACTTTAAACTTTGAACTGTCTTTATCGTTATTATTCAAACAATCAGTGGGCAACAAACTTATAAATTCCTTTAGACATATTTATGTTATCTATTATTTATTCTTACATTCTGACATTTAAGCATGACTTCAAAAGCGGATAGCAAATATGACGTTTAAATAATAATCTGGTTAGTTTCACATAACATAACAATTTGTGCTGACGCTACACAATTTTGTAATGGATTAAACACACACACTCACATACACAAGCACACTCTCATTGTTGCAGTGGCCAATTACCAAAATCAATAACAGCAAATATAGAACCACACATGCTGTGTATCATGTACGTATATACATATGTTGTATTATTACTATTATATCCCAGAAATAACATTTCAGCATTTTTGTACAAAAATTGTCATACACCATAAGCTATAGAGTAAATAAAAAAACCTTGCGCACTTTTGATAATTGGCTCCAGAGTACAGCCACGACACTGGTGCACAGTTAGGGGAAAAATGAAGAAGAGAAAACAGAAACATCGTGTTCTTGTAACGCATAAAAGAAATGAACATAATTGCTTGTTTGTGCTTAATGTACCCTAACATTGCAGCACTTGGACTTGTCAGTTAGTATAAAGTAAGGTTTTGCGCAAAAGCACAGGCTGGAGACGTGGCGAAGTATGCAAGAAATGCATTGTAAGTTGCAACGCACTATGGGCCAAAAAGACTAAATTCTGTGCAAATATAAGCTTGTTAATTTGTGTGTAAAAATATCATTCAGCAAAGTTCCCTTTTTGGTTAAAGAGAGGGAAATGTTATTTGCTTCTTTGCAAGGCGACAGCAGAGAATAAAATATTACCTAGGAAAGATCATTGATAAAAAAGATGAGATGAGTAGCCTGAGTATTTTTTACTATAAATAAAAAATAATTTTCAATTAAATTGTTAAGGCATGGACTCATTCCTTACACTAAAATTCAAAAATGAAACAACTATGTACGTATTCATAAACAAACTGTTTATGAATACGCAAACATATTTTGATATAAACCTGCTTTTTGCAAATATTAAACTGAACTTAACAAAAATCAAACTCATATAATCAATGTTTGCTCTATTTTTTTTAACATTCTTTGGAAAGGATAAATGTATTCCCTTATTAATAACAACTTAAAGTAAACGTATTGGCTAACATTCAAAGTCACCTTACTCTTACATTTACAAAAATCTTTGGGCAATATTAATTGGGTAATGCCGTTTTAGCCTACTTCTCGTAGGCCTTTGCCTTGTTGTGCAACTCTTAGGTAACTTTTAAAATTATTTTATTATGGATTAAGTGAAAATAGATTTAATCAGCAAATTGTAAATGCTGCCCAGAGTGCGGGTGAAAAGACAGTTTTAGACTCTAGATTATGTCTCCCAACAGCAGCTGAACAATAACAAAAACTTTAGACGGCACAAAGTGCATGCGGCTGGGTAGAAAAGCGCAGTAAGACAAGCATGCAGGAGGATACGGTGTGTGTGTATGGGTGTGTGTGTGGGTGCAAATATGTTAGCCGCCTATCTTGGACCGTCTTGAGTGTTTGAGCCAAAGATTAAATGGTGTTTATGGCTGCACCCGGGGCAGCTCTGTGCGCATTTGCCGCTGTCTCTATCTAATACTTTTGACACTTTTGCAAAATTTATGAGTGCAAGCATTTTCACACACACACACACACATTTACAGTTATGTTTGAGCTTAGAAGTTTTGCAGCACATGGAAAATGTTAAATAAATAAATAAACAAAAAGTATTTGTAATGCAAATGCAAAACTGCATCCATAACTTATTTCTGATTCTCTTTCAAAATTTGCGCTTTCTTGCAGGGTTGGACCTGGCCTAAGATGGGTAGCGTGCTCTTTGCAGCTGTCTTCATAGCATTACACTTTGCCACCGGCGGCCTGGCCAACCCAGATGCTAAGCGTCTGTACGACGATCTTCTGAGCAACTACAATCGACTCATACGACCCGTGGGCAATAACTCCGATCGTCTGACGGTGAAAATGGGTCTGCGGCTATCCCAGTTAATTGATGTGGTAAGTACAAATAACAATAAATTACTTGAAATATTACTCTTATCTTGTAATTAATGAAAAGCCAAGCGAACAAAAGCTGGAAAAGAAATCTCAGTTGGCTAACCAAAACAACATTAATTTGTTTGTTAACGATGATGGCGGCGCGCTTAGCTGTCATTTCTTTGACAACTGAGCTGCTTGACTGCTTATCAAATGACAATCAAAGCAGATTAATTTGCAAAGCCAACAGCGCCGGTAAGCGGGCAAATGGCATTTGTTTAAGCCGCGGCAAGGCAGCAGCCACGTAATTAATAACTGTTTACCAAACGCTTAAAAGGCAGTTGTCGATTAAGCCAGCACAGTTTACCATAACCATCCTCCTGCAGTCAAAACCTATTTAACTCGCCCGCTTGGTAGTCAACATTGTTTGCATAATAAATCAATGGGCTTTGCGATTTATGGAACATCGACTGATGATTGTTTTGTTGATTAAGTTTGCAATTGCAGTTGGTGCCAAAAAGGCAAGAGCAGGGACAAAAAAAAAAAAAAAAAAAAAAAAAAAAAAAAAAGAAATAAAAGGAAAAACGAAAACTCCAATTGCCAACAGAGTCAAATGCAGCAAACGGCAAAGGCAGCAGCAGCCGGCCAAGCAAATGGCCCACAGTCTTCTGCTCGGTTTGGATGCACATGACAACCGGAAATGGGAAACCGGCTAACAGTTACGTGTGCTCTTGGCCACACAGTAGCTGAGCTTTACAGCTCCCTCTTGCATTTTGGCCTCATGCTTCCTGCTGGCTTCGGCTCCTTTTTTTGCTGTTATAAATCACGCGCTAAGCGCCAAGACCACTAAAAGGCATGCCAAACAGTCAGCAGCAGTCATACCAATGCACATTGGGCCACTGCCTTCCAATAGTTGGCAAAATTCAAAAATTGTTTGCCTTGGAAGCATTAATAAAGTAAATTATTGGACTAGAAATTTTCAATAATCTCTACACATACTTTTCTTATTTCATTTGTTAGTCTCAACTTTTTTTAGTTATTTCCGTATTTGGCTCACTGTTCACTATGCATTTGGCATAAGGTGCTTATAAGCAAAATTGCTTTTATGTGTGTGTTCGTGTGTGTGTGCAATTCACATACATAGTAATATAACACATACGCACGGTGTGCTCGGCCAGCAACTGGCTTCAAATATTCGTAGAATTTCTTTTATTGGACTAGTCCACTGGTCACTTTCTGTTGTTGTACATTGCACATCGTTGTTGTTGCTGTTGGAATGCACGTGTTGCCTGCTATCCTTATTGGCGTACAATTCCTTGTAAATGCTATCGAACAAAATCTGAGAGCTTTGTTTAGTTGATTTTTGCTCCTATTGAAAATTGCAATCATCGACAGCAGACAAAAAATATACATATATATTTATATATACATATATAGTACAGATCACAAGCAGCTGCGTTTTAACTAGAATTTCTAATTTTATATTTTCCATTTGCCTGGGCAATGCGAGCCAGTAAGTAGCTCTAGTTGCTTATTACTTATTACTGGTAAAGCAGCTGCTCACTCAGGTGAATTATGACCAGATATACAATGGGAGGGGTAGTGTGGGTCAAGGGGGGTCAAGGTATGGCAGACCAGTGCTAGCTGGGCTAGGTCGTCGTAATTGTTGGTTGCTATGCTATGCTACTGGGGTCTGCATTTGGCCCAAAACGCAATCAAATGAAAACTGCAGCTAATAAATTTCAAATGTAAAGGACGAAGAGTGAGCAGAACTTTAAATTAGATTTCAAGCTACGTATACAGCAGGCAGGCATAATAGAAACAACGTTCTAAGGACACTATTTAAATACTGTCGTGTTATCTGAAAATTCCACTCAAAATAACAATAATATTTAACATTTTTGTTGCTATTTTACACCTATTATAAAAGCCCAGGTTTGCAATTTTGCCGACTTTATTTATTTAATACTCACTCAACCAAAGCTTTAGAGAGAAAGAGAGAATTTCTTTATGTTGCAGCTCTATGGTGTTATTGCAAAGTTTATTTACGGCAAACAGGAAATTCGATTTAAATTGTAAACAAGCCGAAGACGAGAACGTGGCTGAATCCAAGCCAGTGCGGCCCAATGGCCACAAGCGCAAAATGCAAATTCAGTTGCAACTAGAACACTTTAAGCCTCGGCTTAAGCAATTTAAACACTGTATATCCTGCATCCTGTTGGGTGTAATGCAACCGGCAGACGTAGCCGTAGCCGTAGCTCTAAGTGTGAATAAGCAAGCAGCCGCAACAGCAATAACAACTACACCAATTACATGGCAACAAACCCAGTTAGGCGTCTGTAGGTGTGAACCGGCATAGACATGGACATGGCCAGTAGACGGTGGTAGACAGGCGAGGAAGCTGCTGATGTTGTTGTTGTTATTGGTGTTGGTGTTGCTGTTGCAGTTAGTACAGCCGGATGCCGCACATAAAGCATAAAGGATACGCGCAACGCTTGCCGTCGTCCTCGGCGCCGCCGCTGCAATTTTATCTCTTCCTTATGCCGCCGTCTTTATGCCTATCTTGGCTTTGTCCGCTCCTAATGACCTCTCACCCCCCCCTCTCTCTCTCTCTCTCTCTCTCTCTCTCTCTCTCTCTCTCTCTCTCTCTCTCTCTCTCTCTCAACTAGAAACTGGTAGCTGGCGTACTGAGCAGGTGATTAGTAGGTCGTCCTGCCACCAGGCCACATGCGCCTTTGTGTGTTTGTATGTATGTGGCAATCTATTAACACTGCGTATCTCAACATATTGCTCTAGCCTCAGCCCCGGGACGTAGGTTCTTTACTGTGGCTCTAGTCTCTGTCCTTATCTGGCTGTCTCTGCGGAAAACGCGTTACGACGCATCATTATCATTTTGTCGTTAATTACATTTTTCAACGCTTAAGTGATTTATTCCGCAATTTTATCGTTTTCTAATTTTTTTCTATTGCGTTCTATGCCGCCAGCTACCAAACGGTTTTTACGCTTAATGAGTTGCTTTCCCGCTTGCCACCTTAATAAATATGAAAGGGAAGCAGCGGCCGCAGCAGCAGCAACCATAAATATAATGGCAGCAACTGCCAAGTAACTGTATATAGTAGTATGTGTATAAATAGATATGGGTCTAGACTCTAGGGCCTGAATAGAAAAGGCGGTTGTGTGATGTCGTGCGTGCATCTGTTAAGACACAAATTAGAGCACTTTCCCAGCACGTTGTTGATATGCTTGAATTATTTGGAAAAAAAACGGTAAAACGAATTACTTATTTTTTTAATTTAGATTATGTATACAAAAGTAATTTAAATCCTGTTTAAATACTTATATAGGTTACATAAGTTAAATTAAAGATATATTATATATGACAGTTATCACTGTTAAGGAATCTATGCATTAGTTTTTCCCAACTCGTTGACGAACTGCTTTGGTTGAGTACTTTGTCTGGTCTTTCCACTTCATCTCACGAGGGCAATGGCGGTGCCCGCTTTTATAGTTGGGCTAAGTTTTAATCCACTTCGCGGCTTACCACGGCGGTTCTTAAACTTTATGCTTGTTTAGCTGCTCTTAACTTTAATTGCATCAGCTACCCCATCAGCCCCAATTGCATTTCACTTCCACTCAACTCTCTATTCTTTGCCCTCTAATCGCGTTTCTCTACCAGTTACTATCTCGCTGGCCTGCACAACATAAATTGATTAAAACTCAATGATGCTTTAAGGAAACGGTCGCCCAACAGCCACATCAACTGCGACTGTTTCTTATTGCTGCAACTCACTTCAAACTAACCGGAGCTGCAGCGCCATTTAACCCAGGACATGCCACGGGCAACCACTTGACAGGCACCAATAGCCACACAGCACCACCAAGCAAACAGCAACCACCCTTCTCCAGTCAGCTTGGCAAATTTCAAACGCATTTGTTAACCGACACCAGAAGCAGTTTTCAGTTTTTCAGTTCACTAAAAAAACATTCGCTCGTCGCAACGATTTTCAATTTGATGGCCCCCACTCAATGCTCAAGTTGTCACAAATGCTGAGAACCTGCAGACCCTCCAACATCCAATCACCAATATCAAGCCAGTCAAGCAATTGAGTTCTTCTTTATACCCTGTTCGTTGCTGGGCGAGTGCGAACTTAACATTTAGTTGGATACAGAAAAGTGATTTAGTTTGATAATTAGACAAGCCTGGATCAGCATTAATTTTTAAATAGTATATAACAGTCGTATACCCTGCTCAAATTCTTAGTGTAAGTTAAAGCGCAATCTAATACATTTACTTCGTATATTTTCTTTGCAGAATTTAAAAAATCAAATTATGACCACTAACGTTTGGGTGGAGCAGGTAAGTCCAACTTTACTATATTTTTATTACGTCTGTTTTTCTTTTTTACTATTTTTTCGGTTACTTTTTAAGCTGATAGTGATTTGGCAGCTGGCTAACGGATAACGGGACTCCCCAACGTTTCCGTGTAACATGAATATAGCATTTGCACGCTTCGGCGCAGCCAAATGCAAAATAATTTGGCTGGCCAATCCACGCTTTCGCATAATGCCAATTTGTGACCAGCTATTGGAAGCGTTGGCTTGGACTTGGGCAAGTGGCCACTCTGCTGCAGCTGCTCGTATATGTGCATTGGCTTTGCACTAATGCGATGGCCAGTTGGACCTACTACAACAACAACAACAACATAAACACAAAAAAACAATATATATGCGTATATATACTATTGTTTGGACTAAGAGTTTTTGTCGAGCTGCTTTTAAGCACTTGAATGGGGCAGCTTTAAAGTTTTTGCATAAAATATGCACACAAATCCCCTGCACAAATTGCAGTCAATAGCTCTCAAAAGCTTATGCCAAGTTTCTGGTTACCCAATTGACAAAACAAAAGCAAACCCCAAAATTAGATATAAATTATGCATCGCATCTGTTTCTCACTTCATGTGTGTGGGTCTGTGTGTGTGTGTATTTGTATTTGTGCTTAAATTCCAAAATTGTGCATGAAAATTTTAGCTATTATCATTTGTGGCACATTATAAATGCTATTCACATGTGTTCAGAAAAGCGGTTTCAACCAAAATTCGCTAACAGAAAATATTTTAAAAAATTAGAGGCTTAATAAATTTATGTAATAATATTTTATAGAGTTACTCTATATTGGAAAAATGCGAAGCTCCATTTTGCTTATAATACATATATTCTTTTTATTATTTAATAACATTAATAATTCTCAAAACTTTATATTTATTAAAGTTTATGTTCTGTTAGAAGAATGTTTGTCATATTTGGTTAGCTTAAACGAGTTGCGAGATTAAAAATTTGGGAACACTCCAAACAATTATTAAAGTTTTATTATTTGTTATTTGTTGACTGCTGTTGGCTGCAGTTACTGCAGTTTGTGTTTGACTTTAGTTTCGCTGCGCGTCCATAAATATGCATATACATTATGTCAATAAGGCCGCAAATACGTGCACACGCATACACATTAATATTTAAGTGTATCTGTGTGTGTTTAAGCAGCCTCTCCTTCCTTTCGCGGGAATCTGTGCAACTGGCAACCGCAATGAGATGTGGCATTTATTTAATAAACAATAAAGCATACTTAGTAATGAGCATGCAGTAAAATTCAAGAATTAAAATTTGGTTGCAGACTTAAATGAGCTTTATACATATATGTCCATTTGAAACCTTGCAGATAAATTAGCAAAAGCCGCATAAATAATCATTGTTTAGCGAATCAGAGAGCCAACAGCATGAAACTAAAATAAAGTTGTAAAAAAAAAATACAATACAAACAATAATCCGCGATCAATATTTTCATTTAATATGATTATCGTGTAAAGCGGTTATTCATTTTAATTATTGAGCATTTCATGCTTGGCCAGCATTCGAGCGCTCCGATAATCCCATTGTGAATTGCAAACAACGCACAGGCGGCATGCAACATACATTTTACATAAATAGTGTGGCCGCCAACATAATTACAGTTTAATGCAGCACACCGTGGAGAGTGCCAGGCGCAATGATACCCATCGAAATACATATTTAAATTTAACTTTACGAAGAAAAAGAAAATGAGAAGAGAGACCAAGGCATATAAAATCAAGCAAAAAACAAACTTAAAATAGGTGAGAATACCCTTAATTTTAAATACCCCGCTGCCTATCAGGAATCTTGACATGCACAATTTTCTACAGTTGCGTGTATTGTGAAAATTTAATTTAACGCCAACAGCTTAGCGACCAATAAATTAATGCACAATTAATGGAACGCAATTGAAACATTAAATGCAATAACAACAAAGCCAGCCTAAAGCTACTAACAATAGAGCGCAATGGGCGATTGCCAGCCACAAATGTTATTCAATATTCATCTAAATGCAAATTATCTACCCGAGTGCTTCTGCCAAACGACTAATTTATTTCCCCATAAAATGTTTCATTTTGTACTATGTTTTTTGTATATCATTTTTTTTTTTTTATTAAAAGATATAATTTGAGGGCAATTTTTGATATAAATTTTTTTTTTCAGGAGTGGAACGACTACAAACTGAAATGGAATCCCGACGATTACGGTGGCGTGGATACCCTACACGTGCCCTCTGAGCACATATGGCTGCCGGATATTGTGCTATATAACAAGTAAGTGCCGCCTAATTTCCGTATGCCCCTTGACCGGATTCGCTGTGCTTTGGCAATAGGGATTTTGGCGCCTGGAACCATTTGCATAATTGCCCAATGGGCGCGACGGGCGCATAAATCAAAGCGCACAGTTACGCTTTGCAATTTATCAGCCGATGATTAACGTATTTTTATTTCAATGTAATATAAGAACTGGCCACCGGCTCACTGCCTCCACTAAAATGTCCTCAAAAGGGGGACAGGACTTTATGCTAAGCATAAAATGGCAGCCAACTCGTCTGCTTTCCCAAATTGGACGTTTTATTTTGCTATGCTCGCTGTAATTATTATAATTTGCCTTGTGTCGTATTTCACTTGGAGTGAAGCCAGCAAAAGCAAAACGGCACAGTGGCAATGCGAAAAGAAAATCTATTCCAAAATCTATTTAACAATCTTTTTACTATCTATCAGCTTTATACTTATTTACTTAACAATACATTGCTAAACTTTGCTATAGCTTTATATTTTCGTATGTTGTACATCATAAATAATTTTTATTCTTACTTACTATTGATTATGGATTTTTCTCGCTATATTCCGCATCACTTCCACTGTTCGTGTCGCTTGGCCAGCCAACACTTGACTTTGTCGATGTGGCTGGCACTTTAGTGCCTCCAACACCAGGGAGGACAACGCTCCTTTGGCAGATCGGCTTATGCGCTTTATATGCCGTATTGGCCCTCTCGTTTTTGCTTTTCTCATTTTTGTTTTATTTTATTTTATTTTTTTTTTTTGCTGCCTTGGCTTTACCAACTATTCGCATAGCATACTTTTTGGGGTGTGCGCTTTGGCAGAGTCATAAAAACTCGTAATTTATTGCTTGGAAAAAGCTTAAATTTCATTTGCCAACAACGACAAAAGCATTGTCATGTTGTTGTGCGTAACTATAGCAACTCCATGGTACTTATACACACACACTAACTGGGAAACGTGAACGCATTGCGTGTTGTATGGCCGCCATTGTCGTTGGCTGTGACAGTTGCCGCTATCGTGGTCGATTTTTAAAGTGAAAAAAAATAATTTGTTCTGGCTATAATGAAGCGATGCTTTGGTTAGTCGCCTCTTTCCCCTGTAACGGCCACTTCCACATAGAATATGGTTTGCCCTCTCTTTGGCTCAGACCCATCGAATTGAACTTGAAGTGCCTTTTGTCCGCCTTGAACACTCGTAGTTAATTGTGTTTGGCGGAAATAAATTGCCTCTGAAAATTCCATTTATTTTAGTGTTCACATAAGACTTGTGCATGGTTGCCGTGAGATTTTTACATCTACCCCTTTCCTAGACTTTAATAAGATTATAAAAAAGCAACTTTTTATATATATTTTAAATGCAATAAACTATTAAAAATGATATCTGATATTTTACTTCAGTCGACTGTCTATAGAATAAAAATGACTAATTCAATTCTTGAAAAAAGAAGCCATTTAAGTGAAGAGTATAAGTTTAATATTATATTCTTTAGCAAAAAGTGTCAATTAATATTTCATACATTCATATTGAAAGATAGGAAAGAACTGTGCAATTGTATAAAAACCCACTTACTCTATTTACAATTTTCGCGCACTGTAGCAATTAAATTAAACAACTGAACAGAAATTAAACATGAAATGCGGCAGCAAACAACGAATATTGCTGAAAATTCAATAAAAATAACGCACACGTTGTATTGAATGCGTAATTGTTGTTCTTGCTCTTGTTCTTGTTGATGTTGTTGTAATCTTGAATGTAAATTTTCCTATGTGGCTGGCCCCAAAAACTTTGCAATACAGAAAATGCGTTTAATTTCACAATTGCGGCGAAACTGGCAATATTTTACGCAGAAAAACTTTTTTGCTTGCCAAGACAAACGCACAATGCCATGGAACGCACACAGTCACACACATGTACACACAGCACACACACATATATACGAGAGAAATGATAGCGCTTTCCGTTGAAATTGCCCCTATTTGTATGCAATGAAAAATGTTTAATTGCCTGCTAAATGTGGAATAGCCAGCAAATAGTTGAACGAGCCTTTATAAACGCGTAACAAAACAAAAACAGCAACAACAAAAACATAGCCAACATGCACAAATACCTGCAGCCCGAGGCACTTAACCAGACGCATATAGACACGTTTGCACTCGGCACACACGGTAACGCGTTAGGCCGCCATGTTGGCCCATAAAATAATGTTCGCCATGCTGCGCGTGGCCTTCGAAACACGCGTCAAAAGTTGTAATTTATTAGACGTGGCTGGCGCTTGTTGCTCTAATTGTTAGCGGCCCGGCTGAATAACTAACGCATTCGTTTGCCAATTTAAAATTGCAATTTTGGGCACATTTGACAATTCGCAGCAACGGGGCGCCCAAAAAAGACAGATCGCTCTATATATGCCATGGCTTAGCTGCTGACCAGGCATAATTAGTCGTGTGTGCCTCAGCGGGCTCATTAAACTCGCATCGAAACCGAGAAACCGTCAACACCAGCCACACACTCTCTGTGTATGTGTGTGTGTGTGTGTGGGAGGGGACAGCCATTAAGCATAGCCTGCAACTTCTGGGCTAACCATTTGGGGGGTGACACCCACAATGGAGGCAACGGCGACAGCGACTGTTTATATTTGTAAAAGCCGCTTAATTCCAGCAATTAATTTTCATGTTGATCCAAGAAATTAAAATCGCACTCGAGCTGCGACTCAATGACGTCGGGTCTGTCTATTCTTCTTGGCTCTGGTTTAAGTTGGGGCCCCTCAATTGATTGCAATTGAGGCTGTCGGGCCTCACTTAATGGTTTCCAAGAATTACATAATATTTGAAAGCATCTTGATAGTGCAAACAGCGCTAAGAGTCTATCCAGGCCCCATAAATACCGGATTTAAGACTTCAGTAGAATTTACCATCTCTTGATAATTTAAAGTACAAATTTTCATTTTGAATATCAAATTGATATCTTTAATTAACTAAGCATTTAACGCATTAAGCACAAAATGAGTTCCTTAAATAAATAGCTACTTACTTAAAGAAAGTTGTTAAATAATTTTTTACAAGGTTGAATACATTTATTTTCTACGGGTTGTGCTATTTGCAGACATCTTCATATGGTAAATATATTCGTATAATATCGGGAACTAAATTTTTATGCGATATGCAAAAAGTATTTGGGAAAACATTTCTCACAAATTTCATTAAGAACTAATAAATACCAATCGCTCTAAAATGAAGTGGGGTTTGACTAAAGAAAATGTTGTTTAAGAAGTATAAAAATAAAATGAGTGTCTAAAAACTTATTTGCCTTTTTAACAGTTCCTTTTAAACCTACTCAAATAGTTACTTTTGTATCCGCTGTTACCTTATGACTGCAATTAGTTTTAATAGCTTCTAAGCAGTACCATAATTTGGAAACAATCCCACATATATATGTGTGTGTGTGTGTGTCTGTGCGTGGTAGTTAGATATAACTAAGTAAAAATGGCGCAAGTGGAACAAAATGGCTTTTTTCTTTTGCTGGATAGACTCAACTCAAATTGTAGAGCTAATTAAAAATACATTTTAGCTTCTAATTACAAATTTATTTTAAATGCGAAAATTGCTGCGAATGTTGTTTTAGCAAAGCACGCCCATGGCCAATGATGGCTCAGCCAGCGCCTGCGTTATCCATTAGCAATGAGGTCCTTAGGCAGTGGTCGAGCCCAGGCATAGACTAAGCCATAGCCATACTCGCACACTAACTACAAATCCAAAAGCAAAGCGTTTTAAAATGTTATTACAACAACAGCAGCAGCAGCAGGAACAACGTTGATGGCGGGCAGCGAGCAAGCCATTAATGGCTAAAAACCATTTAAAATGGCCGATGGCGCTGCAAAAAGCACAGCGAACAAGCAGCGTGGAGAGAACAGAAAACCAAAAAAAAAACAACAAAAAAATGGCCGAGAACAAAAGTTTATAACCAAACCGAAAAACCAAAACCACGCCTGGGGGTCACCACAATTGCAGCCATTATCTTCACGGCGATTCGGTGGTACGCGGTGACACACTCAGCGTGTGTGTGTGTGTGTGTCATGGTGGTTTGCCCATGCCACCAGCTGCGACTATCAGCGCGTTAATCTCAGCGCCACACAGGGCGCCATCTTTGTATCTCTATTCGGTTGAGTCTGAAAGCGAGCCGAACCGAGCCGAGAACGCAGCCAATCCGCAGGCAGTTCCAAAAAAGTTTCGCTGACTTTTTTTGCAGTGCGCCATTTCTATTTTTATAAATCTAATGAAAGATAATGAAATTTTATGTCGCTTCTTTTGATTTCTACGCAGTTGATGCTAAAAACTAAAAACAGTTGAAAAAGAATCAAAGATAGGAGTGTATGTATGTCATGAGCTGGTCGCCTTCGCCGTAATACACAATAATAGAATTAAAGTGGCTGCGGCTGTCGAGACCGCTGTGGGGCGTGGTTGGGCTACTGTTTGCTGCCTTTTTGGGTTCGCAAAGTTCAGCTGATAATAAAGTTGTCAACAGCATTCATTTAATTAAAGAAAACAAAGCCAAAGCCATAGCACTTTGGGAATAGAAATACTCCAACGTATGTACCGCGATGACAGCCGACAAGGCGCCCAAGAGAGAGACAGAGATAAAAGATGTGGAGGGGCACAGGGGTTGTGCGTGTGTGTGTATGTGTGTGGGCCTGTGTCTACCGCAATATAATACCAGAGCTGAGATTTATGGCGTTAAGTTAATATGGCCGCCAGAAATTGTAATGTGGTTTTGCCTGACAGTCTAGGTGTGTGTTTGTTTGTGTGCCGTTGGCAGGTTTTAAACTTTTGTCAGAACGTTTTAATTTTATACAGGTGTCTGTGAGACAGGCTTAAATTCGATGTTTATAGAGATTTTTGTGACACACCTGAATTAGGCCAATCGAAGTCAGATCTCAACTGAACAATTCTAATCGATTTAATTTTTCATATTTAAATTTACAGCGCCGATGGCAACTATGAAGTGACAATAATGACAAAAGCAATTCTACATCATACGGGCAAAGTGGTTTGGAAACCGCCCGCCATTTACAAATCGTTTTGTGAAATCGATGTCGAATACTTTCCGTTCGACGAGCAAACATGTTTCATGAAGTTCGGCTCCTGGACGTACGATGGTTACATGGTAAGTGAACGTACTTAAGTACTTTGTACTATGTTTATTCATTGCGAAAGAGAGAAAGAGCGTTCTGTCAATCAAGTAAGCCATCCATCAATACCATAAGGAGCTTGGCTACATCTGATTGACTTGCCGCTAATCAAACGCTAATCAAACGTTTAAGTCGATTATAAAAGCATTAAATCGCGAAATCAATGCCAAACGGGCGGATTTCCTAAATGGGCGTGGCACACGGCAGCAGTTACATATATTTAGTAGACATTCAAGAGATACGCGTGGGTGTGCGAGAACGACTTTTTAAATATGTTGTGCCGAGCAAAATTGACTGCCCTTGAAAAATTGCAAAACAAAAGGAGCTCACTCACTGACAATTGATTATTCGCTTGTTTTTTCTTTTATTGCTCGCTACGGGATGATGGGTCGGGCAAGCGGTAATAAAGGTTGCTCAATTGGGGCAAGGCACATTTGAGGCTCCACTCCCGTGTGTGTGTGTGTGTGTAGCTGTTATATATTTATTTATTTCAATACTGTTGTTAATGTTTATTGTGTTTTTGTACACTTGACACGTTTCGTTCATTCGCTCGGTAGTCTCTCGTTCCTTGTTCGTTGGCAAGTGATAAATCACAAGACCCTCTCACACACATAAACTCGCGGCGGTGCCAGCTGCATGTGTGTGTGAGTGTGTGTGTGTGGAGAAGATAACAGCCAGCAGCTGCGTTTAATGAACCAGCCACGCCTTTGAAAACTTTTTGGGACTCGTTTGTCAAACGAACAGCATCTACAACAAAATCAAGTCTGACACATAACCAAAAGCTAGAAACCTAAAATATCGCACAACGATATTAAAATACACTTACAATTGAGTATTTCCATTATGCCAAGGGTTAACTTTAATATTATTCATATGATATTAATTATTAATCACCTAACAAAACAAAGTTTAAGCTTTCAAGTATTTTTTTCTCAAAACAAATAATAGCTAAAGATAGGCTTTGTAAATTTGTAATAGGAAAAGTTGGGGCTTTCCTATATTTATTATTTATGTCAAGATATGCCCACATCTGATTAAGACTTATCTTCCTAATAATACTTTGATCCTGATAAAAAAGCATACTTCGTGCAACTGTTGCGCAACATTTGTATTTGTATTTTACCCTACTAAATACCCTATAGTAATAAAAAAGTTAAAAAAATTTTTGCAACTGTAATTTGATGAATTGAATATTTTAATCATTTCAATAAGAAATAACGAATGTGCAATTAAAATATTGGAACTGGTTTAAAGGAAGCTAGTTAGGGGATATCTTCTAGTTGACCATTCTTGAGTGCTGCCATTTACTATTTACTTTTGCTTTCATACACAAGCACATATATATATATACAATTTTTGTTTTTTTCCTTTGCCAAATAAGGCGAATTTACGCATCGGAAGCTTTAACATGCTTCATTGATTTTAACTTCATAAACACATATATTCACATATATATGTGTGTATATATGTGGAACTGAGGAAGGAGTTTGCCGTCTGGCCATATATAAAAATTGTTGCCGGTTGATTTCGTCGCTTATTCAGAATTCTGTCTGTGCCAATTTACAACATCAGCGTAAATGTATTACGAGGCATTAATGATGTAACTGTAATGGCTGGGAAGTAATTGAAAATTGTGTGTGTTTTCGAGACAAGCAAATTGATTTTATTCAATTAATAACAGTCAAAATGTAAAATCAGTACAGTAACATGAACTGCAGTAAAAAGATGAACCAAATCAAATTAAGATGCTTTCCATTAGTCGACTCGACGAGGACAAACTTTAGATTGTCAATAATATATAGACAGAATAAATAAAGCACCCCCAGCAACGAGAACAGGTGACAAATAAACTGAAATGAAATGAAATGAATGCTAAAACGTGAATGTCATTTGCCCTTAGAGAGCTGCACGTGAACCAAACTTAATACAGCAGCTGCCATCAACATTTTCATTTCGCAGTCACCAATTTCATGCCAAACACGGGGCAATGCCAATTGACGATTGTCAAAATTTGTCAAAAGAACGAGAATGTTTTCCCATCATCAACATCAGCATCCACATTCACATCCACATTCGCATTCACATTCACATCGTCATCAGATGGAAATCACCATCACCTTTGATTTACCCAGCGAAATTCATTGCGCCGGGTGTTTGGCGAACCGAGGCGTCACTTGAGGCAAATGTTGATTGTTGTTGCTGTTGTTGTCGCACGTTGGAAAATGGGCCAACAAATCAATGTTAATGGCAGTACAATCGCACAGGTGTTGCATTGTCAAGCTTTTGGGGCATAAATCAAAAAGGCTAAAAACAAAGATGACAGAGCATAAAAAGCGTTTTTAATGCGCAAACAGTCACATAATTTTCAATTAATTGATTAAAAGACATAATAAATAATAAATTCAAATTGTTAAGAAAACAAATTCAGACTAAGGGTTGAATAAATAAAAAAAACTAATACAAGCATTAAAAATTTGTTTTTTTCCTTTTTCCCTTAGGTTGACTTGCGACACTTGAAGCAAACCGCCGACTCAGACAATATCGAGGTTGGCATCGATCTCCAGGATTATTATATATCCGTCGAATGGGATATCATGCGGGTTCCTGCGGTGCGCAACGAAAAGTTCTACAGCTGCTGCGAGGAACCCTATCTGGACATTGTGTTCAATCTAACGCTGAGGCGAAAGACATTGTTCTACACGGTCAACCTGATCATACCCTGTGTGGGCATATCGTTTCTGTCGGTGCTGGTGTTCTATCTGCCCAGCGATTCGGGCGAGAAGATCTCACTCTGTATCAGCATCCTGCTGTCGTTGACTGTGTTTTTTCTGCTGCTCGCCGAGATTATACCGCCGACATCGCTGACAGTGCCGCTGCTGGGCAAATATCTGCTCTTCACTATGATGCTGGTCACGCTATCTGTAGTGGTAACCATTGCGGTACTGAACGTCAACTTTAGGTGGGTTAAACTGTCATAGATTTCGATTTAAGAGTTATCTATATAATTGATTTTCTCACTTTTAGATCACCCGTGACGCATCGCATGGCACCTTGGGTGCAGCGTGTCTTCATACAAATCCTGCCTAAGCTGCTGTGCATCGAGCGGCCCAAAAAGGAGGATCCCGAAGAGGATCAGCCAACCGAGGTGCTCACAGATGTTTTCAATTTGCCGCCAGACGTAGACAAGTTTGTCAACTAC
Source organism: Drosophila lacertosa (assembly GCA_004143845.1). Lineage (NCBI taxonomy): Eukaryota > Metazoa > Arthropoda > Insecta > Diptera > Drosophilidae > Drosophila > Drosophila lacertosa. The sequence continues at coordinate 97,352 of SCDZ01000281.1, read as the reverse complement.
GACTCAAAGCGTTTTAGCGGCGACTACGGCATACCAGGTAAGTGGTGTCCAGTTCGTGGTGTCCAACGTAAATGCATTGTTTCAACCGCTCGCACTCAGAACAATAGTAAGCGCCTTGCCAGTGTCAACAGAAGTCCTTAGAAAACAAGCCAAGTTTCATTATTTGCCTCAGCCCGAGAAAAACTTTTTGTTGTCCAAAACTTTGGCATTGCTGCAGTTGCAGCTACAACTCTCTGGTTGTAGATTCTAGAAGCAGCCTTTGTTGCCGCCCTTAAATTTATGCGTATTTTGAGGAGACTTTCGTTTCATATTTCCTCATGCAGCCAGCCAGCCGGAGGAGAGTAAGTTGCCAAGTTTATATTTCGCTTTAAATATGCGCAAGTACATTGAAATTATATGCATTCTGCAGAACCAGCCGCGTTTGCTGGTCTGGTGGAAGGGAGTGCAAATAATTTATGGCAATTAACGGGCAACTTCACTGGCAAGCGGCACGAAATTGCCACACACACACACCCAACTGAGTCAAACAGAGAAAACGAGACAAACGCACAAACAGACAACTAGACAAGTTGCATAAGTTGCGAGTGAAAAGTTGCTGCAACTCAGCAAAGAATTATTCGCTTTCTAAATTACTTTTGTATCGTTTTGTCAATGTCCTGACGCCATTTGGGTGGCTCATTAAAAAATTGTGCGAAAATAGTAAGTGTGAGAAAAAAAGAAAACAATTTTCAATAAAAGTGTAAACTTAGAAATGAATGCAACTGCAACTTTTCATTTCTTTTCTAAAAATTCTTCATTTCGCACAAAGTTAGGTGGGCAAAGAAAACTGTTAAGATTTTTCTTATAGAAAAACTTTGATATTACAATTATTTTGAGATTTAAAAAGTGAGAAAGATACTTCTGAACTTAGCTATTTGAATTAAGTTAAAATTATATACTTTTTTTCAATTTATTATCTTGAAAACTTTTATTAGTACAATGATGTGATTCATATTTTGCACAAAATACATAAAGGCAATTAAAGTTTAGCTTGTTCTGTGTTTTGTACGATTTTAATATTGATTTTATTAAAAACTAATGCTTTCTTATTTGTCGAATGTCAGTTACGCCAACCAATTAGCTGTTCATTTTCGTTCATTTGCAGTTTCTCATCAACACATAAAACCACTCAAAAAAGCAGACTCCAGAGAATTGCAGTCACCCACAAAGTAGTACAAAATAAAAATAATACACCAATTTGGTGACTACTTTTCCGCTGTCCGAAACTCGAACCGGCTTTCAATTAATGATTTTTCTTTACTTCCTTTGACCCTTTTTCCACTTATTAGTTTTGCGCAGTTGCTTTTACAGAGGATATCGAAACTTTAAAGAGCCAGTCGAATAAATACAAAATACGTTGAATGCAGCCAACTATTTACTGAGTTTCCTTATTGTTTCTGTCCTTTGTCCCACACTTTCTTAGGGACCTAGCGAAAATAAAATTGCAGCAATTCAAAGCAGAGCAAAGAAAAGTTACAAATTGCATTTGCGAATAAGAAAATGAAAAATAAAATGAATATAAAAGTAAAAGAGCTGCAAAATAGCCAGCAATTTAATTTACCTTATACTATTATTACATCCTGTTCATATCTTCAACTTTAATCTATTCTATTCTCAATCCGTTTTGCTTCTTCTTTATTTACTTTTTATAGTTCTACCTGCCTCGCACCGCTTCGACTTGGCGGCGGCGGGCGGCATTGCCCACTGTTTCGGAGATCCGCCGCTGGCCTCCTCACTGCCACTGCCAGGCGCTGACGACGATCTGTTCAGTCCATCAGGTCTTAATGGAGACATCAGTCCGGGCTGCTGTCCAGCGGCCGCTGCCGCCGCCGCCGCTGCCGCAGCTGCTGCTGCCGATCTCAGTCCGACGTTCGAGCGTCCCTACGCCCGGGAGATGGAGAAGACTATCGAAGGCTCTCGTTTCATAGCGCAGCATGTGAAAAATAAAGACAAGTTTGAGAGTGTAAGTAAAACTCATTTTAGATTAACTATAATTTAAGCACTGATTTGAAGCACACATAAGCAAATGAATAGCAAGTTTCTCTTGTGAAACACTCTCAAGATAAAAATTATTTTATTATTTCTTTCCCAAAGAGTCTACCTCCAATCGGGAGTTTAACAAATGCAAGCAATATTTTTTTAGCACTTGGTTAAAAACTTACATTTAATTCACTCATGAACATGAAGTTTAAACGGCAAGTGAAATAGGAAAAGCTCGCATTACATCACTCGACAAAATGCTGGCGCGCAAAATTATTCAATTTGCAGCAACGGCAGCAATCGGCTGCAAACATGATGTGTGCCCAGTTAGCCAGACCAGCATCAGACCACAAGGCAGCCAATCCGCAGTGCCCGACCCGAGGTCGCGATATGTTTACGCCTGCTCCTGATAACCCGCATTAGTCAGCCAGCCGTGCAGCCGCTCGAATCACGTTGCTTGCATTTCTCTAATCAAAAATTTTAAATGTGGATAAGGCGGGTGGCGGGCGCATCATCACGTTGAGCTGAATTCAGGCTGAGTGATTGAGTTGTTTGTGCACAAATGGCTGGCAACATGCAATCGGAAAGCGCAATTCTGGATTCAGAGTGCAAGTTTGCCAATCATTGTGGCCACAGCCAGGCAACGCCCGGAATCAGCTCTGTTTGGGCTAAACTTGTGCTGCAACATTCGAATCAATAACGAAATTGAAATAGATTTGGTAATGAATTTGTTGTAATGCTTTTATAAAAATCTTGTGGCGGCAACGAAAATAACCAAATTAGTTTAATTAATTATAAATTTCCAATTTGAAAAACCTTTTTAAAAATGATAAAAACTTAATACGCGATTTTTGATTTTTTCAACAGGTTGAGGAGGATTGGAAATATGTAGCCATGGTTTTGGATCGTATGTTTCTTTGGATTTTCGCGATCGCTTGCGTGGTCGGAACGGCGCTTATTATTTTGCAGGCGCCAAGCTTGTACGATCAATCGCAGCCGATTGATATATTATATTCGAAAATTGCTAAAAAGAAATTCGAGCTGCTCAAAATGGGCAGTGAAAACTCCTTATAGCGTCCGCTTGGGTTCGCAGCGGGCTGGTGGAATTTAATCATCAGCTCGTTGCGAACCCTGTTCGCCGCACGCGACGACGATCGTGGATAATATACAATGAGCCAAACCATGGGCGTGTCTTCAGCGCTTTACAACACTAATAGCAGCAGCAGTAGCAGTGTTGACGCCGTTACCGGTAACGATAACAAGATTAACAGTGGAAGTGGTGATGGCGATAGCGCAACGATGACAAACTCATGGAGCCAATTGTAAGCAGCGGAGCGAAGCGAACAATGGAAATTTAAACGAACACGAAAAAAAGAACATTAAACAAACAAACAATCGAGCGAGTGCGAGTTTTGGAGCAGTTGATCAAAATATGTATGTAAAGTAAAGCAAAACAAGTACGGTAGTGTTGGGTAACGTTAGTCACGTTAATAAGGGGGTTGGAAAATCAACTTTGACATATGTATATGGCACTGGCATGACGATCAGTGGCCGGAAAAGTTAGTAACATTTTGAGTGTGTGGCGTGTCTCGTACTTAGGTGTTGCATGGTTGTGCAGTGTTGCGTAATGTGACAGCCAGTGTTGTAAAAATTAAGAAAACTTTTTGTAATTTGTATTGTATTTTTGAGCGCCAAAAAGTTCCTTGTTGATTTTTAGTTCTAAAGTTTCACAAAATAGAACAACAACAAAACACATAACAAAATGTTTTAAAACAGCATTTTAAATGAAAAATAAAAATGAAAAATACCATATTCACTGCATGTGTTCAGTGTGTTTGTGTGCGTATATTTGAAAATGTTATCGTAATCAATTTTAATTATTTTGTCTATTTGTGCATATTTTTCGCATTATTTTTAGCAACATATTAATAAAACTTGGCTAATGCAAAAACTGCAAAATGCATAAGTAACGCGTAATCCATAAGTAACTAAACTATATGACGATCTAAACATAATTAAGAACTAAGTCTTAATTAGTATTAGAAATGCGAGGTACGTTTTAAGTAAATTAACATTAACATAACAAACCAAAGCCAATACGGTCAGCCACGAGGTGACTTGGTCAAATGAAGCGCGAAATTCTGAAATAAATTTAGTTATATGTTGATAAACAAACATCCAATTTTTAAACTCACAATTTTACTACAAAAAATACACAAACATATTACCATATGTATGAACATGTAAGTATATCTAACAAGCATATGTATGGAACATATAAATACTAATACATAGTTTTAAATCACACCAAATTTAAGACAATTCAAATTCAATAAGTAAAGTAAATTGCAAAAAAAAAAATAAAAATAAAATAAAAAAATTAAAAATGCAAGTAAATGCCAATCAAATTAACAAAGAAACATATATAAAACATATAAAACACTTTGTTAAAATATTTTTGCGCTATTCGTTTTGTGTTATAAGAATAACAAATGTTTAACACTTTTTGCATTTACAACTTCTTTCACTCTCTCACTTTCTCTTCTAAGACTGGATTAGTTTAATTTTTGTTGTTAGCTCAATTCCATTCTCTTAAAAGCCAAATATCGCTTGCTAAAATAAAATAAAGTCAGTTGAATCAACTACAGATCAAGAATCTGTTGCCACTTTTTGGAGAATTCCTATTCATTATGCCTCTCACGAAGCTTTCACTTCTTAAATATTGGCAGAATCAATTTTAAAACTTTTTAATTGCCTGCAGCAAGGGGCGGGACCCATTGTGCTGAGTGCAACACAAAGAAACACCTTCAATTTAAATGCCACAGCAAACGAAACTTGCCGCAAGCTTTTTATTTGCATTTTTAATTGATTTTCCAAAAGTTTTGCCACAACAACAACAACGGCGGTGACGGCAACAACAACAAGAAAATGTTAACAACGCGAATGCCACTGGGCGTTGGCAAGCGCCGCAGGGTATGCAACAAATTAAGTGAGGAATGCAATTTGCATGAATGTGTGTGCCACAGACTGGTTTTGTGTTAAGTTAATAGAAAAAATAACAGAACGAAAACGAATAGTACACCAAAATTTCCAGAACTTGCATGCAAATGAGTGAGGCAAAAACCATAAATGAAAACTGCTGAAACTATTAGCAAGGAATGTCGCGACAACTCTGCTGGGTTGTCAAGCTGCTTTGCTGTTTATAATTGTTATACTTGCCATGGCTTGCCTTTCCTTTGGGTTCCTGTTGCGTGTGAAGGGGCAAAAGCTTAATTAAAATTCCTAATCGAAAATATTTAACTTTGTGAATGTGTATTAATTAAAATAGTTTTCCATGCCAACGAAGACTCAACAATTGCAAACACACACACTCATATGCACACACATACCGAATGCATATGAATGCACTTGAATTTGTTAGAACGCTCAATGAATACGACTTGCAAATGTGCAAAACAATTTGTCATTGCAGCTGTAATTGGCAATAAGTTACTAAGCCTCATAAGAGGCAGTCTGTATGAAATACGAACAAATGTTTCAGCAGACTTTCAATTGGTAGATATACCCCCAGTGCTTGAAAGTCCAGATAACTGCTCTCTATTTGATTATTTGTTAAATGCTTCAACTAACGAATTGTTAGCTAGAGGTAAAATGAATAAACCATATTTACAGTATTTGTTTAGATGAGTACGAAAATACGCCAAAATCTAGCAATAGCGGATAACTCGCTCCCGTTTTAGCCCCGTTTAGCCAAGAGGCAAATGCAGCCAAGTGTTAAAAGTAAATTGTGCAAATTGCAAAACGAATAGCATAGCAAACAACACACATAACAATAATAATTCATAATGCAAGCAAACAAGATGAGCAACCACAACTGAGACACGAGCATGTAAAACGTAATTTAAATAAATTAAAATTAAATAGCTGCGCCATTTTGGTGTATTAAAATGTAAAGTGCATAAAAATCAACAGTTAACATTTTTTAAATATTTAGCTATTAACGTAAAGTAAATGTTATAAAAAAAATATCATAAATAAATTTATTAATATAAAAATAGGCGAATTGCATAAGCATTTAAACACACACTTACATTCAACCACAGCAGCCCTATAATAAAATATGATAATTGTACATTGAATAATTACATCAAATATTAAAAGTATTCAACTGAGCTTATAAAATTAAAAACAAAAAACACACACTCACAAAAAAAAACTAAAGTAAACATAAAATAAATAAATAAAAAAATTAAATGCCAGCAGAATGAGCGAAAACTATTTGACAACTGTCTCGACTTCCGTTTTGAAAAGCATATAATTAAAAAGTCTGAAAAATATACACACACGCAATACGAGTATATAGAATATATATATATGCATATATATATGTGTATACACATCTAAATACATAATATACATATATATGCAAAACCTGCACACGGCGGATGAATTGAACTAATAGCAAACTAAATAACTAATCAGATAAATCAGATAACTTAGAACAGCATATAGATGATCAATAAAAGTGCGTTTTACTTATACACAGAGAACATATTGGCTTATATAAAAAATCCAAAGCTTAAAAACTTCAAACACAATTGCAAAATATGATATATTATTGAAAACCAAATTTATTTTTCATTTGAATTACCGCAGCTAACTAAATTGATGTCAATAAGATTTCAGAGGGATGTGCGTATGTAAATAAATTAAAGTACATAGAGTTACTGCATACATTTGTAATCTTAAGTTGTACATTCAAAAATTGTTATATTATAAAAACATAGTTCTACTTTTTTATGTCTACTTATAAAGTTGTTTAAGGCCTGCTTGCTTTGGTTTCTGTGTGCATTCGCTAAGAATTCGTAGCCGTGTTCAACGCGGCATGAAAATTGTTGCAAGTAGAAGAGTAAATAAGAGTTCTTAATTATAAGAATACAAAGGGTTGATTTTTCTTTTTGATCCTTTGCTAAATGCGACAGCCTTTATATCCGTGCACACATTCAGCTTCAGTTTGTTTAAAGAAGTTTACAAAACACAACAATTTTAAGCTTAATAACTTTTTGTTATAGTTTTAGACAATCAACTAAAATATATTAATTATAAATACAACAGAATAAAAAAGAGGAGATGAATAATTAAAAAAAAAACCAAAACTAATGACAAGTAAATGGCGTAACTTTTCTGTGAATAAATTAAATAAAATAACGTAAATGCATATTTGAATTAAAATCGCATCTTAATTGTGTATAGCAAAAAACTATTTAAAGGCTTTAAACTGTCGTTAAAGTTTGGCCAAAATAAATATAAAAAAATAACACGCTAGAAATCAAGCAAAATTGAAAATTGATTTTCAACTACCATTTTTGTAAATTGTTTCACTTGGGAAAATCGACACGCTAAAGCAAAATAAAAAATAAAATATATAAAAAACAAAAAAAAATACTTAAATAATATAAATAATAATACAACTATAACGAAAACTAAAACGTACCAACTATGCGAAATCGAAGGCAATTCGATAAAGTCAAATACATAGACGTGTATATGCTCTCATTGGTTGTGTTTTTAGGTTATAATCAAAGAGGCTTGTGCGTGTGCGTGTGTGTGCGTGTGTACACGCACACACCTAAACAATCGCACACAAGCAAACAATCGGTCATTCAATCAATCAGTCAGTCGGTTAGTCGGTTAGTACAATTCAAATTCATAATTGTACAGTTCATTTGCACATTAAATAATATTTATGTATGTAATAAATTATGAATAATTAATGTTACAATTAAATAAAGAAAACACAAAAGTAAACACGTCGTGTTTAACTGCAAATTATGCTAACAATGTCAAACATTTTGAATTTGCCTTTTTAAAACGCGTTCTTCTTTTACGTTCCAGATTATAGCTAAATGTTTAGTGTGCTTCATGTGTAAAACAACAAAATTCCAAAAATCATAAACAAAAACAAACAATTATAAAATAATTTAAAAACATAATACAAATAATGCAGAATAGTTTTGAATACTGCGAACAAAAAGGAAAAAAACCAAATTTGTTAAGCAAACATGTAATTAAAATACTGCCACAAATAAGACAAAAAAAATGAAACATTTAAAAATACTCGTATATCTGCATACAAGCATATAAAATAATGATATTTATGTACATGTTATATCCACATTTTTTGATGTGTGTGAAGCGGCATTCCACACTCAAAAGACAAAACGACTAGTCAAGTAAGGTAACTAATACGATAGTTCAGACATTGCAAAACGGGGCTCGAAGTTAACATTGCGGTTAAGTCATAACACTTAATGCAACCACTAGATTAAGATACAACTAATTAGCCAAAACAGGAAACATACGCATATACTGTATATATCAACGATAGTTAATACTCACACACCCGCACACACCCACACATATACACAGTTCGAACAAACTAGTTAAGAAACCAAATGAAGGCTCAAACCCAAACTTAGATTCAAATTCTCCCATATGATAACGATTATTGCCAGTCCAGCATTGCACGAAACGCATTACGAGCATTAAATAAAACAGAATTGAAAGCAAAAAGAATTTATTTCAGGTACACTTGTTTTCAGTACAGTAATCACAGCAGACAACGAAATCATGTACACAAATTGCTAGACAACACTTACCGTTTAATGGGAAAGCACAGTTGTAGACAGCCCAAGCAGACGAAGTGCCATTTCCAGAACTGAGGGATTACCAAGTTTAGGGAACGGGTTCGTTGCAAATGAACCAGTATTAAACGACTGTTGCTAACCCAAATTTTAGTTCAGTGAATTCTTCCTGGCAATTATTAGGCATTTATTTGTACAGAGTAAATAGAATTGCTTGATGAATCAATAACATTCGAAATGGAAGAGGGCACTCACAACCACAAAGTGTTTCATTTTAAACAATTTTTGGAGCCACACTTAGCACTTACAATAATCATAATTAGTTAAACGAGAAATAGTTATTAACAAAATATATTAAACAAGTAAATTATGAAAAAACAAAAACTAAGTATTTGATATATATGCGGCTTGACCCTGAGATTCAAAAACATAAAATCGGATGTCTTCCAATCAAAGGTCGTCTTTTGTAGCAAACACAACAAGAATCAAAGTCTGCGTATTGCTAAACCAAATAATTGGAAGCGCACTGGCAAGTGGAGCTGAATGCAAAACCAAATAGTAATTCTATTTATACTACTACCACACACTCACACAAACAGACATACGCATACACACATACACACAAGCACTGCACGGCAACTCATATCGCCACGTTACCATTGCATCCTTCTAGGGCAATCAGTTAGAAACCACTTCAATTGTTCTTCTTTCACAGTCATAACAACTTATTAAGTACCTGACAATAGAAGCCACAAAATTCGCAACTTTTTTAGCTTACCACAAAGCACAAACTTCATCCCCAACGTCTTGTACATACAACAAATACTATTATCACATTTAATTCTATTCACAACTTTGCGTTGAGTTGCCAAAAACACAGTAAATTTATATAAAAATAAAATTTCAAAAAGTGCAATGAATAAAAGGTTTCAATGACAGCAAAATAAATTTCAACACACACACATACTAAGGCACATAAAAAAATCAAGCAACGAAACAACGCATTCCATACAAAATCCCTTTGACGGTCCTGTCGAACAACGGCAACAAAATGCAATTAAGCGAATTTGAACTATTTCATTTTGTACATTTCTGACAGCCAGTCTGACAAATTCGCCCAACTGTTGTAAAATATTTCAAAAATTATTAGAAAGTGGGTTTGGAGAGAAAGTGGTATAAATTTGAAATATCTTTTTGGATTTGTTGATATTTTTTGGGTATATACATATGTACTTTTGAAATAAATTTTTAATTTGAATTCATTTTTATTTAATAGTTCTTTAAGTTTCTTTAATTAAACAAGCTCTTAAAGGAACTGCAATCAAATTTTAATGCAAGTGCACATTTCGCTAGAAGCGCCAAATCAAATACGCACACACACAAACAAACACACACATATTCTCTCTAACAGACAAACACAACTACATATACTTAAATTGTATAAAGTACATACGAGAAGGTTTTGATCACATCGTTTTTATGATAGCATATATATTAATTTGTATGTGTGTATGAATGTTTGTGAGTATGTATGAAAAACTGAATGAGGAAACCGAAATCAAATGTGTAAGCTACTTAGTTAATGAATCTAGTTGTACTTTTTAAATCACACAAGTACTTAACTACTTAAGTACTTACATGATGCACATTTGTATACATATATATATATATATAAATATATATGTGTATGTGCGTGTGCATGTATACTTTGTGTATTAAGTGTTAGGTGCCGTTAGTTTTAAGCGCTTCTGTTGCATTCTTGTGTATATTTTACAACAACATGTTTTTCAAATTCATCTTAATTCTTAATTCATTTCCAAAAAACCAAAAAGATTAGGTATTTATAAATTTTAGCAACAAGATTTTTAACTTTAAAAAAAAACCAATAAAAATTACAAAAAACGCAAAAAACTACGAAGAAGAAAAAATCTTGCAAATCACTGGGGAAAACAACACCACAAATTAAAGTTAAATATTAAATGCCATCGCGCATGCTACACTAAAGAATATTTGAACAAAAAATATAAATAAAGATACAAAAAAAAAACGAAAATACAAAAAAAGCCGTAACTGACGTCAAACGAAAAAGTCAAAACTAAACCAATTTTTAGTTAGGCGTATGTAGCGCTGACTAAAATAAGTTTTGCAAAATTATACACAAATCAATTTTACCTAAATTGAGTATATAGTTAAATCAAATACGAAACATAAGATTAAAATAAGCTATGGGTATAGAAAAACGTATGTAAAATATTTGCGATTAAAATTAAACGACAACAACAAATGTTTGGCTTAAGCGTAGGATAAACAAATATAATTACACTGCAAATTAACAACAACACAAACATTAATATAAAAACAATGAGTAAACGAGCAAAAGTTTGCGCATAAATAATCAAGGTAAATGTCAAACAAGAATTAAATTTAAAAGTTGCATTTACATTTCTCATAAAAATAAATGCAAACAAATATATATATATATATATATATATATATATATATATATATATATATATATATATATATATATATATATATATATATATATACATATATACCCATGATACATGCGTATAATAAATGCAAGCTCCTTTGAATAACAACAAATAACAAACAAACAAAAAACAGCTAAATATATAAACTAACAAAATACAAAATACACATTACACTGAGAGAAAAATTACACGCGCAGTCACAAGCACACAACAAACGTAACTTGAGCAACAACCACAACAAAAACTATACAAAATAACAAAAAAGTAATAACTAAATGCTAGCAAAGAAAAAGTATTACGTAAGATTTGCATTTGCAAAAATTATAAAACCTAAAATTACATTGAAGCTAATGTCTAAGATTTTCTGAAAATGGCAAGCATAAAATTGAAAAAATTAATAATAGCAACAATTGCAAATGAAACACATTTAAAAAATACAAAAAAAAAAACCAAAAAAATTATAAAAGCAAAACAAGTAAACAAATGCATAAAAACATGAAAAACAATTACTATATAAATAAATGTTACGCGTTATTAAATAAAGAAGAATGAAAATAATTTGTTTTAAAAAAATCATACTAAAATGTTTTTTTGTTGTTTTGAAAGTGGGGACTCAACTTTAATGGTATTTACTCAACTTTATTAAAATTTACATGAAATTGTATTTGCTAAACTGGGCCGGCGCAGCCACATAATTGCCCAGAGCCAGGGCCAGCAGAGAAAACTGACAGCCCGGATAGAGCTCGTGGCAATCGCGAGTCTGCCGCTTGGAGCGCCGATAGATGCGATCATAGTGATGATGGGCCTGCGGCTCATGCTTCACCACCGCCGATGTGGGCATGCTAAGCACGGCGCGGACCAGTTCCTCCAACATATTGCCACGCTGGCCGGGCAGTTGCAGCAACTTGCCACTCTCGCAAAGCGCACGAGCCACACAGGCGCGTCCATTGAAGCCCATACTAAAGAGAGTGCAAGGATTAGGGTGGGGTTAACTTGAGATCCTGCACACTTACTGATCGAATGCGGACTGTACTTCGTCGTAGAAGCTGCGTCGCGAACGTCGCTGCAGCTCGGCCTTGGTGAGATTAGCAAAGCCATGTGCATGTTGGATCACCCAGTTGTGGTTGGGCAGATTGTAGGCGACGCCCCAGTTGACGGCCCAGCTCAGATAGTCCACGTCGGGATTACCAATCATACCGATGGTCAAGCAAATTGCCGCCTATGGAATTGGAATAATTAGTAGCAATGATGATAGCCACAACAGACTGAACTCACACCGATACTGATGAACCGTCGGGAAATGCCAGATAACGTTTTTGCCGGCTTAGTAACTTTGTCGCCGCCCTCGTGGCATTGGCATCTGATTTAGCCGCTCCAGGCTCCAACTCAACGGCAACGGCCATGTGAACCAAAACTATCACGTTTAGCAGAAAGTGGAGTAAGCGCCTCATTTTGACAGCGTAGCGTTCGGGCACAGACTGACAGTGGGCCTGGCTCTGAGGTACTTAGCTTTCAGTCTGTTAACCTGTATACCTCTTTAGCGGCCTATTAGCTCAAGTGCTATTGACTGCGCCGATTAGCGACAGGCTGTCAACACTCGCACAACGGTTTACAATTAGCTGGTTACTGCAACGCCTTTCGGACATGGCCCAAATATCAACACAATCCGCATAAACCGCCCTGCAGTGCAAATTTGCATGAACTCTCGACCTTTTTTGTGCTATATTTACAGTAAATTGAAAGCGTATAACAAACAGAAATTACGAAATAGTATACGCTAAAAAAATATGGTTACACACACATATGTGTATACATAAATGTATACCAATAAATATGTCTGTTTTTGGGTATTTGCTTAAATTCAATTGCACTTTTTGGCCTGACACATAATAAAAAACATATTTTTTGCTTTGCCAATTTATGACCGGGCACTTTTTGGCAAGCATAAAAAAATGTGTATTTCCGAGTGCTCTCGAAAAAAACTGACGCTTATAAAATTTGCAGTACCCAAAAAACAACGAAGGGCATTGCGATAGTTGATATATTTTAGTGTTGAATTAAAAAATAATTGTTGATTTCTAAATTATTAAATATATTGTATGTAAAAGAATTCATCACAATTGTTTTAGCAATTTTATAAAAATAAATTATTTTTTATTATTGTGATTGTTATTATTAAACACTATTGTTTTCGTATTTGTATTAGTTTTTCTTATGTGGACATGATATACTTAAATGTATACCCTAGACTTATGTTAAAATAAAAACTTATTTTATGTATTTATATTAAATTTATTTATTTATTAAATCTAAATAACTTGAGGTTACAACAAATCTTGTTAGTAAATCTGAAATAAAAATCTTCAACATTGTCTTAATTTACTAAGTGATATATTTTTATACATGTACTATAAAATAATATATGCTTTAAACATATAACACAATGTTTTTAAATTTAAAACATATTTAAACTAAACTCAGTTTGGAATCTTAACAAAGCCCAAATTATGAAAAAAAAAGGTTTTATAGAAAAGGTATTTTGCACTCAGCTATACCCTGCGAACAGTTGTATACTTCGCCCCTGATGAGTAAATGACCTATTATTTCAGTGTGTCTGTTATGTCGCTTTATTAAATGCATTTGCAAATTTGCCCTGGAAATGTTGACTGAAGTGCAGCAAAAAACTCTGGGGACAATGGGCGCCGAACCACTGGGCGCACTCATGCAGCGAATGTCCAGCGGTAAAGGCTTTGCGATATGGGAGCTTATGGGCAATCTCCGGATGGACGTAGCGCAGCAGAATGCGAAAGATATCGTGGAAGAGCGATTGGCCGGGCGGCGCCAGCAGATGACGCGACTCGCACAGCGTCCGCATGATGCAGTAGCGCGGCTCGTACTGATGACTGCACATGGACAGGGACAGGACATAAGAGTGGGCGAAATATGTGATAAGTGGGCTTATAGCGTATTCAATGGACTTACATCTTAGAGAGCATTGTCAGCAAATCGAAGAGCATGCCATGCGGACTCTGGCCCTGTTCCAGGAGATTGGCTCCACTGCTTTCCAGTTCACGCCGCAGACGATGCGATACTGCCGTGGGCCGGCAATAGTAGTTGCCGTACATGTCCTTGACCAGATTGGAGGCAGGACAGCCGTTTTGCACCTGGTTCACATACGATTTGCGGCGGCCCAAAACCGATGATAGTTGCGGATACGCGTAGTAAAATGAATTTACGGGATCGGCTGGACTTAAAGGCAAAATAACCGGTTGATGTGGATACAGATACTGAGGTGCTGCAGCTGGCACATAAGGAATTGCATCCGGCACAACTGCGACTGGTGGTGGCGGAGGAGGAGGTGGTGGTGGCGGTGGTGGTGGTGGTGGGGGCTTTGGCTTCAGCTTGCCCCTGCGTCGGGGCAACCAATCGTCCACCGATCCAGGCATATCGTAAATGGCAGTTGCCTCGCCCAGTAATACAAGTCCTCTGGGTATGGTGTCAAGCAAAGCCTTAGCACAGTTGGCTGTAATCTGTCGGGCACAAAAGGGCGAGAATTACTTATTGGTAAGCCGATTGGTAAGGGCTCTATTTTGTATCAAAATGTTATAAAGATTTAAATTCAAATATATTCGGGGACACTGTGAAAAGTATGAATCCATTTTAAAAACCACTGAGCACACACAGATCCTTTGAAAGCATCATTACTCACTGTGATGGAGGTGCCCAGTTCAAAGATAAGCCAGCGCTTTTGTCGCTGCAGCAAGTGCGGCAGATGCAGCGTTTTCTCACGAAGATAACTGACAGGACGGCTGTTGAGGCTGGAGCTGGAGTTGGAGTTGGAGCTGAAGCTGCTGTAGTTGCCCGCACTGACCAGGGTCAGTGACATGGTAAACAGCAGCAGCACAAGGAGCAAACGGCATATCCGATTTTCCATAACGACGTCCACTGCATGAGTTTAGCGACTAAATCCACGGACCTGGCGCTGGCCAAGCTGAAGAGAAGTCTGGAGCCCGGCGTGGTCAGTCAATTTGGGCCTGGAGTTTGACCGCATTGCAAGTTTGTTTGGCCAAGCAATTAGTTCGAGTTGGCTGCGCTGGCCTGGCCACAGAGCCGATCATCGAGAATCGGGTCATGCTGTCTAATTTAATTAACAGCTTAGCATTGGCCACAATTCAAGGGAGAAAGGCAAATCTATGCCAGTCGAAATCAAAGCCCAATCTTTGATTCAGTTGTCAAAAAATACGCAGCCAGAATATGTCAACCATTTGGTTGCTGTTGATATCTCAGCTATTGGGCCAGTGCCAGGGCGAGCTATCCGAGAGTGCCTGGTCCAAGAGCGATGCGCTGGATGTGTTTACCACGGCGTCGCAGCTGGCAATAGCCATTGAGGCGCAAACGAATCACGAAAGCCAAGTCAACAATGCCACACTGGCTGCCGCCGAGGAACTGGACCCAATGGCACCGCATGCTGCTTCATTGAAGCCATTGTCGCAGCGTAAGCTCTCAAGGGGCAAACGTTTTGTGGCATTTCCGTTGGGTTCATCGGCATCTGTAAGTCACAACACACAACACACAATAGACATACATACATAAAGGCACCAAAAGTTTCTGCATAGTTTAAGCCAAATTCTTTACCAACTTAGGCCGCTGTGTGCCTGACCACAGGCGTCATTGGCAATCCCCACTTGTTGTATCTTAGCATGGGTCTGAATTGGGGCATTGCCTACGATTTGCCCAACATCACTTGGGTATTAAACAATGCCCATGGCTGGAACACAAGGAAACCAAGCTCGGTCCTGGCCAAAATCAAACGCAGACATCGTCGAGATCTCTATGGCAACTTGGAGACAATGATAGACAGGTGAGTTCAATACCAAATTAACAATATAAAAATATGTATAGTTTAAATAAGTATGTTAAATAGCTTTACTGTTTTAGTATTTTATAAATTTAATAATGTAGTTATCCTAATTTTTCATTTAAGTTGACACAATAACTTAATATGTGTATTTGTAAACAGTCATCATATAAGTATTCCAATCCCAACTCATATGTAGCTACTTTACATACGTCAAGTGCCTGTGAGCTATGTGCGTATACGAATTGGCTCACTGTTTCTGCTTGTGCTCCAAAGCGAGTGTATATATATATTTTTACACACACACACACACACACACACACATACATATATGTTTATGTATGTGTGCGTAAATGTTAGTGCCAAAATCAGCCCAACCACTTGGCTTATCACGCACAGTGCGGCCAAGACAAGTTTGCCCCCCCCCCCTTCCCCCTTTGTCCACTCACCCCTCGCTCCGTTCTGACTATAGTAAATTTTCTGTGTGCTGGGTTTGTGCCTGAGTGTGAATGCGTGCGGCTGGCATAATAATAAAATGTTGGTATTTTATATTAGCATTTAAATTGGCTTTTTGTATGCTTCGGAAATAGTTTAATATCCGAAAAGTCTTTTGGCGCACAACTTTAATACTGACCCAAGGAAAAATGCATAACAAAATAGACCTTAATTGGGCAGAATTATGTGCAACGCCTGCGAAGGAGTGAGATCTGCATATATCCTTCAAATTTGTAGCTGCCTTGTCCCACTATCTTTTTTTGGTCAATCTGTAAAATGTCATGGCCTTATCAATAGCGAAACAGATACGAAACAGGGACACACACAGGACATTGTCATGGTAATCAAAGAGCTTTGCTCTATTTGTGTATCATTTGCAGTGGCTGCTAAGCTTCAAGTGGTCATCAGAAAATTTGGTCCGCACATTTGACTTTAACTTTGCCAGCCGATTCTGGGTGTTCCATTGACCTCATCTTGGGATTGGGCTATTTTATGATTGTTTTCATTCGATTCGTTCCGCTCCGTTTTCGGATTGTCTGTTTTGCTTAGCGCCCACAATTGATGCCGGCCATTTTAGCATTGACTTTTGTTCCTTGCTTTACGAGCGTTTTTGTTCTAATGGGTCAACTAAGCGCTTTGCCTTGCCCCCAAACACACACACACACATACACACTCAACCTGGTAATATTTTGTGTTTGTTTGTCCCAAGTAAGACAGCAGATATCTATATATGTATATATGTGGCTTCTATGCCCTGTGGGGTTAATGAAGTTGTTTGTTTGTTTGCTTGTACCTACATTTCCAGCCATCGACACACACAGTGTGCTTGTAGCTTTGCTTGACATTCCCTGATATGCGAGGGCTGTTTCATAAGTTAGTCAACTAACATAAATAAACAAATGTGTGCGCTGCATTTAAATAGATACTTATTATGCATGGCAGCATAAACTACTATTAAACTATACTTTAATAAGGTATTAATAGTGACTAACGTGTCGTTCTCATACAACCGCAAATAGAATATATATCGTACTACATGAAACTTCACAATTTATTAGCACTTTTTCGCCTCTTCAATAAATAAAATATTATTAGCTATTTGAGCGTTAAGTTCTTAAACTTGAACCCACAGTTGACTCCATCTATTGAATGGCAATCAAATCATCGATCTTCATCGTCGCTGTCGACGGCATCTTTGCCTTTGCCGCGGGCGCTAACTAAATGTTTTTTTTTTGCACAAGGCAGACATGCCTCACCGGGACTTACTGCCACGAGATGGTGCAGGCAATTCAATTAAACTGCAGCACCTGTCTAGCTATGCCACAGCCTCTAAATGGATGTGCATGTAGCTGTCTCTGTGTATGTTTGGTTGGGTGTGTGTGTGTGTGGTCTGTCTGTGCCATGTTTATTGTAAACGTGACTGCGGGAAGTGGTTGCCACTGCAACGAACATTGCCCTTGCATTCCGACACTAACTGTCGATTGGCACATTTGCACTGTGGCAATTTCTTTGGCAGCGATTCTTCGCCTTTTGTCTGAGTTGTCAGTTGTATTCTGAGTATCGACGAGCGCTGCACGTAGTTGGTCATGATTTACGCGCATTTTGTTTTGTTTAATTATCGTTTAATTGTTGCAAAGTTTTTGATTTACGATTTAATTGCAACGACAAGTACTGCAAATGCAGCCACACCGTTGCCAGCCACTTTCATGAGCCATAAAACCGACACGGCCACTCGCTGCCTCAACGCTTCCAATGATTTATGGCCGACGCCAACATTGATGACTATGATGGAACGTGCAGAGACAACTGCTCCGTCATCCGCTCCGCCCGTCCACCCAAAGCCCACCAAAGCTGTGCGCGTATTGAGCCGGCCCAAGCGCTATCTCAGCTTTCCCGAGGGCTCCTCATTCACCGTATGTGTCACTGTACCATTGGTTATCGGTCACTGGGCAGATTGAGCAAATTGTACATCTCTGATTTCTTGCTATCGTCAATGTTCAGGTTTCCGTGTGCTTCACCGTGGGCATCATTGGTAATCCTTATTATGGCCACAATAGTTTCGGCCTTAATTGGGGCGTCGCCTACGATCTGCCCAATAACACCTGGGTTCTGCACAGCCTGCACGGCCTATCCAGGCGCCCCATAACAACTGCAGTTTTGCGTCGACGCACCAGAAGTGCTATCTATCAGGATATTGAGACAATTGTCGATAAGTAATGCCAGAGTCCATAGATCTAAAGTGTTCCAATTTATATTAAATTTAAACCAAAGCATAATTTTTTCAGTAAATTTAAATATGTCGGAATTGTAAGTTTTTATTCAAAGCAAGATGTTGGAGAATGCAGAATAATAAGAGAATAGCTTAGAATATATTAGAGTATATTAATATATATTATATAATAATAATAATATATTTTTCAAATTATTATGTCTTAATTCAAGCTCATTTATTTCTATGAACTATGTTTACTTACATCTTTAGCTCTTATATTCTATTAAGCTACTCTTCTATTTCTAAATTTACAGCATGGGTTACAATGGACGTGATTGCATTCTGCGAACTCTCTGCGAAAGTCGTCAGTATTTTCAGAGCAACAAGATGAACATGGTTGGCGAGATGCTGCGAACAATCTTTAGGTAAGCCGAAGGAGCTAACTGAACAATATGTCTGACCTATTCGATAATTTCTCTTTATTCGTTTCATTTAGCCTGCCCAAGCAGCGAATTTTCACTCGAGAACTGCATGAAAACGCGGATATTGTGCACTATGATAAAGCCTATCGGCATGCGCATAATTTTGACTGTGCCAAACAATACGATTGCCACTTTTCGCTATTAGAGTTGGCTTTTGGAAAATACTCGACGCCGCCCAAAAATTATTATGCCCAATAAATTGCAGTTAGCAGTAAAATTGTCTTATGAAATTGTTTCACCTATCGGACCCCGCTCACTTGTTGCCATCGGTTTATAAATGGCAATTCATTTTTCTCGACAACTCTCTCCCTCTCTCTTTCTCTCTCTCTCTCTCTTTCTTTCCACCTCAGCTTACGTGCGCCCCATTGTGTCCAATCGGAGCCATGTCGAGATGCGCTGTCTGGCTCCGAGGCTGAAACTGAACGAGGCCGGCTGTGGCTGACGGATGTGTGTCAGTGTCCGTTGCCGTCTGGCGCCTCGACCTGCACAAAAGCCCGAACATTATTTAATTGAAAAGAAATACAAGAAGAACGGCAACCACAACAAAAAATACATTTGGCAAAGTTTTCGAAATTTAATTCAATCAACAAGCTCGGAAAATTGCTTGACATGACAGTTGAGTGAAAATTGAGTGGAGCATTTAAGCGCTGCGAAACTTTCAGTCCACATAGACAGCTAACAAATTTGGTAAAACACTTACCAGGGCTGGGCCAATAGTTATTATTTATTCTATAAAAACCAAAAAAAAAAATATAAATTTTAAAAACAATTACCTTTGCTTACTTATTTATATACATAACACATATATATATATGGCTTATAATTTTTGGAATAATTTGGCTTCTAGGGCAGAAGTTATTATTATTGTTGGACACCCTGGTATATACATATACTATGGCCAAAGATAAATCGTCTAATAAACTCTGCAGCTGAGCCATGACAATTTAATGATGTGTGGCTTTATGTAGCAATAATAAAAATGTACATTAAATCATTTACTTTTACGACAATATTCAAAATAAATTCAACATTTATTTTTGTGGTTTCCAATCACTTTGAGGGAAGACAATTGAAAGACAATTTACCAGAATTATAACCTTGAATAAAATGCTTTAGTCAAAAATTCCAAACTACTATATTCCCTTAAGCCAATTAAGGACTGCTAAGCCAATACGGACTTATATATAGAGCACTCTAAAAAAAGAATATAATAGAAAAGAGATTTTATAAAACTCAGTATAAAGCTTTTGCTTAATGCTATTAAAAAACTTTTAATTGAAGTTATACTTAATAATAATAGAAAGTATCTAAAAATGCTTAACACTGGCAAATGCTGTATATTCTTCTTCTTTAAGGCTGTGTACTCAATGTGTTTTTATAATATATATTATATATATTATAATAATATATAATAGCAGATGAACACAAAACACACATTTCTTTATATTGAAAAAGTTGTTAATATCTTCTGCCAAGCTTTTATGGTTTCTGACTATAAGAGCTTAGAGTATTACTTAACTTTTTTTTCCATAATATAAATATTCCTTAGTTAATAATTATCAGCATCACTTTTAGCCAATACATATTTTTGTTTAATTTAAAGCCCATCTAATGTTCTAGTTAACTTGTTCTTGATTGTAAAGAGTAAAGATTTTCAAGTTCTAACTAACTCAAATTAAACCTTTCTACCAACGCAAAGTGAAAGCTGTTAAATATAATATCAAGATTTTATGATTCATGCAGAGCAACTGGAAAATTCTTAATTAGAACAATTTAAACTTGTCGAGTGCAAAGTTTCACCAGATCCCAGCTGGATTGAAATTTCACACCTCTTTGATGATTGCGCCCACGATTCGGTTGGTAAATTCTTCATGTCAGCACGATTTAGCACGATGAGCAGCGTCATGAGAGATAGCGAAAAAGTGTTAACAAGTGGATGTCACGTCCGGCTCTCTTCCAAAGACAACCAGCAAATGGTCAGCTGGAGAAAAAGAGAATACAAAAACAAATGTAGAAATACAACGAGTAGAAGCAGAGACATGCGATGTCACAATGCCACACAAAGCGATAAATAAGTAAATAAGCAAAGGCAACAACAACAACATCAACAGCAACAACAATAACAAAAACAAAAACAACAAATAGTAGAGGACAACGACTTTTCAGTTGGTTGCTTTTGTTGTTTGTTTGTTTGTCTGTGTGTGTTTGCCTTGGCTGGGCTTGGGCCTGGCTTGGGGCTGTGACTGTGGCTGTTGCTGGCCTGGTCTATACCGGAATTTATGTCAAACAGATTAAATGTACCAGGCATATCAGTCACCAGGAAAAACTGCACCGAAGCGCGTCGCACAAGCAAAGTAAAGCAACTGCGAGTCGGAACCCGGAAGACGGAATGTAAACAAAAATTAGTATAAAATTGCAAATAACAAGTGAAATATTCTAAAGAGAAATAATAATGTTGTCGGCAGCTGGTAGAGTATTAATTAGTGCCAGAGTTGACTGTCGCAAATGTCCAAGCAGCGACTCCTTGACTTGGCTGTCAGCAACGGCGTTGACGCGGCTGCTGCTTCTGTTTTGGATGTGCTCAACTGTCGTTCAAAGTGCTGACAATTCCGATGCGGTTGCTGATGCGTCATCTGCCCCCAGCCACAGTGACACCAACAATAGCAGCAGCTTTGACATGCATTATGACAACTTCAACGAGCTGACAGCCAACAATGCCACAAGGCTACTGCGACGGGGCAAACGCTACCTGGAGTTCACCAAAGGCTCGCGTATGTCGGTGGGTTGTGTGAGCCTTAAACGATTCCAGCTATTGTCACCCCCAACCCCCCTTCTGTTTCAACCCTTCTCCTGCAGTGGCGTACGAATGCTAAAAACAGTGTAATCAAAATCAATACCCTATTCTCCTACGGCTATGGCTTTCGTGCCAATTATCCATTTCCCGAGCCCAAGGATCAGCGTAAACGGAATCGCGTCTTTTTCAAACGAGATTTATTCTCTAAACTGGAAACCGCTTTGGATGGGTAAGTCGCGAAGTCCTCGTGGAATAATTCTAGTTTTCATTGGGCTTATTCTTTATTCAGACATGGCTTTGATGGGCGTGCTTGTTTGCTGAAATCCTTTTGTACGGCAATTTTGGATGTGGATAAGCCCCAGCAGAAAAGTGGAATGCTGTTCAAGATGCTCAAACTAATATTTAGGTGAGTGTGAAATTATAAAATATACAAAGAAAGCAGAGGAAATTTTCTACTACATAGTTAAATTAAGAAGGATTAGATAATGTTAATCCCTTAACTTAAGAATACGCGGCGTATTTTCTATAGCTTAGAACTGGGTCACTTAGAGCAATTAGCAGGCGACTTATAATCGCTTAATTATTCAGAACCAGTTTTATTTCTCCAAGAATCTGGTATGCGTTTGTCACATTTGTCACTCGAGGTTTAGTTTAGCTCTTGGTCGGTAACCGCAACAATGGGAGCACTTCAGGTAACTGTGCTGCTAACTGCAGCTGTGGTCACACTGGCAGTGGCACTGGAACATAATGCAACGAGGCCGCACAGTCGGCCCAAACGCTTTCTGGACATAATTGAGACAACTCGCCTCTTTGTGGGTAACGTTAACAGCAGCTGCAACTGACCTTAGCTAACTGACCCTTTTTCGATTTAAAAGTTTCGTGTTAACGTTAAAAACAATGTGATACCAAAGCCAGCCATTTGGGCACATGGCTATGGATTTCGTGCCAACACGCCGGTGCTGGTGAAGCGAGAGAATCGACCCTTCAGAAGGGACACCTACGAGCTGGTCCATGAGCTGATGGACCGCAGTGGTTTCGATGGACAGGCGTGTGTCCTGAAGGCATATTGCACAGCCAAAGCTGGCGATCATAGTCAGGGCTTCTTGTTTAAGCTATTTAAGTATATGTTTACGTAAGTTTGACAACATATCTGTGAACTGAACTCTGCTTTACTTCCCAATTCCCTTGCAGCCTCGAGGATCACGAGAAACATCACATGCCCTATCTGCGCGAAGAGAACTGCGAACAGATTCTTCATAGCCATTGTCCGCTAAGCTTCGACAGCATCTCTCCATATACCGATGATGTCTGACTGACTGGCAAATGTGATTTAATCTTGAAGGAACAATAAACTGAAATATTAATCAAAATAAGTTAACAAGTCGAAAGTGCCCGAAATGGAAATATCCTTTTGTAAAGTCTTATTTTATTTTGGAAAAGAAAACCAAACCATTTACTTTTAGCGGAGGGGAGCGGAATCAGCGGAATCACCTATAAGCTAAGTTGTCAATTGGTTTTCAATTGAATAATTCAATTCATCATGCAGTAAATTTGGCCATGTTGCATGCAATTACTATAAAATCCATAAAATCAATTTAACGTATACAAACGTAATTGGAATAAGTAAATGCAAATCGAATTCAAGTAGTGTTTCCAGAGCATTTAAGCGCCTTCGCCAATTCATTTAACTTTCATTAAATTATTGATATTTTTTTTTGCTGTTGTTTTCTTGCAGCCGTTTGCGTTGTCTGTGTTTTGTTATTTATAATTAAATTGTGCCATTTTCAGGTGACCTTTTTTATAGCAACGAGCAAAATGCATTTAATTGCTATTTTTATTAAACAGCAGAGGAAAGCAGAAAAGCAAGAAGAAAAAATTATAGCATACTTTTTGCCAACGCTCATTGTTGACCTCATTGCATGACAAAAGTTGCAGTTGCAGTTGTTGTTGCTTTTGCTGTTGCAGTTGCTGCTGCTGTTGATGCTGCCACTGATGCTGTTTAATGTCACCAGCATGAAATGCCAAGTGTTGTTAAAATGTTTGCAAGCGCCTTTGAGGCAGTTGGCACGCCCATGCCCGCAGACCTGTCGTCCACGCCAAGCATTAAAAATTAACTTTAATTAAGTTGAAAACATAAATTACACGCACGCATACCATGGCATTAAAATGCACACTTACACACACGCACACTTGCACATGCGTGCACATGCAGGCATTTTGTTGTAATTGCACAATTGCTTTTGTTTTTGCTTTTGCCTTTTGCTTTTTATAGTTGTTCAAGTTTGTTGCGCATCCACTTTCGGCCAGAGGGAGAGGGACACAACAACAAACAAGAAAAAAATTAAAGCGCTTGTTATTTTTCTCTCAGGCACTTTAACTTACACATACACATACCCACACACACGCACACACACACTTATACAACCTCAATCAAGTAATAATTACGCTGGCTGTATGAGAAATTTGTGTGAGAAGTTGCGGAGAGAAAGACTCACGTGCAATTCCAATTCCGATTCCAGTTGCATTCTCATTCTCATTCCCCATTCCCAAAGTTTCACCTTTTTACCTTCCACTTCCAGCAGAAAGTTCTATCATAGTTTTTGCGGTTGCTGGTTTTGTTTACATACCCTGTAGGCAATTAATTTAAATAAAGAGAACATAACAAATAAAGTTTAAAAAATATATCAGAATAAAGTTAAACATAAAAACTTATCAAGCTAATTTTTACTGTTTGCCATTAAGGTATTAAGAGAATGCAGCTAATATCGGTTTGTCAATGTTTATTATAGCAATTAAAATTAATTTAAAAACACTCTTATTGCTGCAAATTGTCATTGTGAAGTGTCTTTTTGTGGCAAATGAAAAATAACATTTGACCAGGAGCTCTGAACAAATAATACAATAATTCTTAATATTAAATGGGATGCAAAAATTATTAAATTAATTGCACTTGTATAACGAAACAATGAATTAAATTATTTCTAACAGGTTTCAATTATAATTTTTTCCGTTTGTTCTAATAATGTGTAACTAAAAAATAATCAAACTAAATCTAAACCTCATTAATTGACCATACCGAAGATACTGTAAATGCTGGCCGGGTTAAGCTGATTTCCCCCGCTCCATAGGTCGACTGGCTCCAAATATTATGTGAGCTTAACACGCCCTAGTGCACACCTCGGTTAATTTATTGGCATTCAAGGACCCAACAATGTTAAATGCACAGCCGCCGGCAACAGACCCACCTCATTATGCATGCCAAAAGGCTGGCCAAGTGGCGAACTGGGCTCGATCTGGTTGCATTCATACATTAATCGCCGTCTGGGATGCAAATTGATTTGATACGTTGTCAATTAAAATGTGCAATTAATTTAATTTGGTTTGCCGCACGTTATCGGCCTATTGAAGCGAACAAGCCAGCTGCCAGTGCATTGATATGGCCCGCAGTACGTGTACATGGCCCAGAGCCCAGAGGGTGGGTCTAAAAGCGGTGCCTGAGCTCATTAGCTCAGTTAGCCAATTGGGTTTGCGACCGTGAAAACGAAGCAGTGCATATTTGTATGTGTGCATGTGTGTTTGTGTATGGAAGTATGTACAGCTAAATTTAGCAACCTATTATATCACACTGAGTGTATTCGTAATTAGTCAAATGCTCGTTTGCGAATCAGTTTAATAATGTCCTTAATTAACTAAGAAATTCAAGTTTGATTTTATTTCAAGAAAAAATGCTTTGCTGGTTTTTTTCTTTTTTTTTTTAATTTTTAATTTGATTTTCAGGTTATTCCAAAGCTTCACTTTAAAATGCCACGTTGAGAAGTTCTCTAAATTAGTTCAAGGATTAGTGAAATTAAACTAACGTTTTGAGAATTTGCCCAGCCCTTTGGTTGACATCGTGTGGGTGGTCAGGGATGGGGCATAAGGCTGGGGGCATGTCGCAATTTCCCAATTAGCTACTCATTGAGATAAATTTCTTATGCAAATGATGACAAGGCCAAGCAGCAGCAGTAACTTAGGCGGGCGCTGAAATGGCATCGACGTCTCTGTCGTCGTCGTCGTCGTTGCCGGTTCATAGTCGTCACATCCCCGGCTGGGAGTTGGGGACCTGGCAACCTGTAACAACGACAAAGACTATATATACTCAACCAGAGTGACATTGAGTGACTCGCGCGACGCCGCTGGCTCACTCTCTCTAATTAGCTGCTGACATTTGCCTGCTGCTAGCATTACAAGAACAACAGTAACAACAACAACTAAAGCACACAGAAAAGCAAAACAAAATTTGACATAATTAAAATACTGGCAACTGACAGCAGCATCAAAATGAAATGCGAGTCGAGTTTACAGACCCAAACTCAATCCCAGTCACAGTCGCAATCTCCACACTCAGTTACTTTAACGCTAATAATAATAATAATAATAATAATAATATAAAACGAAAACATTTTGCTAATTTCCTTTGAGTACTTAACCAAAGGCGCTAATCCGTTTCGTCAACTGTACCATATTTCATTTCATTTTGGAATTATGATAAAATACCGTTAAATGCCGTTTTTCACTAGCTCAGTTCATTGAACGCCCAATTCAAAGTTCTAGCTACAAACTGACGACAAGGTGTTAATTTGAGACGCTTTCAAGCTTAACCCGGTTCATTGGACCTGAAATTGGAGCTGCTAATTGATGGCTCACGCTTTCAAAGTAGTTTTCTATAATTAGCAATTAGAATTGGATCAGAAGCGGAAAGCTTCTTGAGTGTACAATTTCATAAATCTGTTCAGCACTTCAGTATAGTTTGTGTAGAAGTATCCTAAAAGGATTTTAAAATGCATTTATCATTTTATTTGGTTAAAATAAATTATGGTTGTCTTCAATGGCAAACATTATTTTTGTTTATTATGTAGTTTGGATTTGACCTTGTTTAACTCATGTAAATATTTGTTGAAAAGCTAAACACATTTAGGACAATAGTATTTATTTTCAAGGGAGCATTTATTATTTGTGAGGTATTTGTTAACTGGTCAGTGTCAATAAAAAATGTTATTTGATAAGTGGAAAAAAAAATTAAAAACTTTTACGAACTTATTCACCAATTTTGAATTAGAGAACATCTTATGAGCGGTCTTATATTTAATGTATATGTTGCCTCTTTGTTTCGCTGTTTATTTTACCAAAACATTCGCACACAATTGATTAAATTAAGCATTGTGTTTCTGTCTGCTTATGCGCAGAAACAACAAAGATTAGGAGAAAGTTTTGTGCGAAATACTTCAAAATTCAAATTTTCTTATCTGTGCACGGAATGAGCGCTTGAGAGAGCACATATAACTTTGTTGATACAGCACAAATGATCACGCAGTAGACGCACACAAACACACTCACACCAGCACACAACTGAACAGACACACAGATATAGTCACAGCTGACACACGACATGTAAATTGCTCATACGCAATGTGGGCAGCACCCGCCTTAACAAGAAGGAGCAACAACAACAATAGCAATGGCGCTTATTAAAGTTAGACTTGTACTTTTGGGGTGTCGAGTTTCTCGGGTGTGGTACAAAAGTTGCTGCAACAAAAATTAAACGTTGCTTTTGTGTGCCGTGTGCGATAATTGGGAACAATAGAAGAAATAAGTTGGAAATTGGTAATGGCTGGTGGCATGCAAAGGACTGGGGCATGTTAGTGCTTCCGCATTTGGCTGCAACATTGCGCCAGTACCAGCAGAAGCATGTAGTAGTATTTTTGAAAGTACATAACCTGCCCCATTCCATCCCCCTTTCTAAATGCCCCAGTCGACCGCCTTCTTTTCTATTTACACATGTAGACGTTTGTTTGCCGGCGACATTCACGTCTCGCTGCGCTTTTTGCATTGCTGCCGCTGCCTGCGGGCATTAAGTGTGATTTTATGCGATTTGTACCGCACTAAGCCACCATCCGCGACTCAATGCCAAAGCGAAAGAACCGCAGCATCAGTTCCACCACCCCCCACCCCCCACCCCTCTCCCCTCACCCCTCACCCAAACCAGGCTAATTTACATTTGACAAATGTTTTGCATGCTACGAAAAATTTTTGCCACTGCTGCTGCGACGGCAACTGCAACTGCTGTTCGTTAGTTTCCCGAGCACCAGCAACTAATACAAACATTTGCACCACCCCCAAACACGCACACACACAGAGACAGAAGCCACCCGCAGTAGCGCAATGTGTTTTGTTTGCTGCATTTGTTTTCATTTGGTTACAATGCTGACATTGTTTACAGTTCAACTTGGTAAAAATTAGCAAAAATCTCACATGAGCAGCCAAGAAAAAAAAACGAGGTACAAACAAAAAAATAAACAGACGGCACACCAAAAGCAGCTGAAAATTTGCCTTAATTTAAATTTATGTTGGTTTGTGTGCAGTGTGTGTGTTGTGTGTTCTTTGTGTTTGCGTGTGTATGTGAGTGTGTGAGGGCATAACTGCCAGTGTGATAATTGCTGTGGGTGGTTAGTTCAACGGAGGTGTTGATTGCCTGTGAGTGAGTGTGTGTGTGTGTGTGTGTGTGTGTGTGTGTGTGTGTGTGTGTGGGTGTCAATGGAGGAATGAAAATTGCAGTTTGCATAGGTCTTCAATTTGCGTGGAGTACCAAAAGCGTTTCCTCGCCAAGTGCACATGGAACTGAAACATTTGTCCCTAACTAAGACAAATGTTTGAGCGGACATATACTATTAGTATAAGTAGTATATACAGAATAAAGTAATTTGCATGCATATTTAAGTAAAAGAACATTCACACATCAAACTTAGCAATTCGTAAATAACTGAATCACTTTGATAACCCATCTACTGAGCACTGCTAATTACCATTAATTTTTATATAATCGCAAATAATGCTACTTTAAATTAATAATTGTGTTGTTTTTTCTTTTTACATACAAGCCATAATATTTTAATTCGTTGTGTGATATACGTTGGTAATTATTTATTATATATCTGGAGCATATATTACATGTCGGTCAACCAACATTTTTAAAGGTAAAAACATCACAAAGAGTGATTAAAACTTATAGCTACAAATATGTATATATACATTTTGAAGAGATTTTATATGTTCACAATTGGGTTAAGCTGTGAATGCATTAAAAAACCAATTTGTGCAAGTTTCTGTAATTTAGTACTTAAAATAATATATTTTTATTTATATTCAAATTAGTAATAAGCAGGAATTAGGCATATAGACCAATATATAATATTGAATTTCTCAATGCTCCCTTTAAACTGTTCGCCAGCAATTACATTTATTTAAAGCATGCGACAATACGTTACCAATTTCTGTATATTATTAACTTCCATTGGAGCCATTATCGAACAGTTGCAGGCCAGAGCTGCGTTTTTCGCACCTTTAAATGCCTCTTTAAATGATACAAAAAATACGAGTTAACGACACTCAATTGGGTGCTAATTGTACAATTAAACGTTGCTGACACCGAACCGCCGAGCCGCGGAGTAAGCCACCACAATGCCCGTCGTATCAGTTCAGCTCTGACAGCTAATGGCATCAATGTAAAAAAAACAACACGAAACTCAATGAAAAATTCGATCCCTGCGCAGCTCGTCGCCTCTAATGGTAATTATTTGCATCATAAATTTGTGTCCAATTGCGCTCGAGGCATTGAAAATGGACGCGTTTTAATTGTGGACGGAAAGCCAGCTTTTACCCCCAACTTGGAAAAACTCACCGAAATGCTGCAACATTTTTAGCTGCTGAAAACTGCATTAATTTAACGCATGATTGGCTATAACAGCAAATGGAACTGTCGCGTCGCAAAGTGAAATTATGCAAATTGTGTGTGTATGTGTAGTGTGTGTGCCAAGGGAAACCCGATCAATTGGCGGCCCAATTGCTCAGAGTGTCTGACTTTCCACTGTCCAATGGCTCAAATACACAAGTGAGCGAAAGTGGGCAAGTAAATTTTGAACAATTAATTTTATTTATAATAGTAAAATCATGAAAACTCACTCAAAATGTTAACGAAAGTCATTTAAGTAAAACCTTAACTGCTTTAATTATGTGTAAAAGCCTTATGAAGCCTTTTTGTAAAACGTACTCGTAATATTTTCATTTAAATAAACTATTTGATTTTATATGTTAATAGTTAATTTATGAAAAAATCTAATTTATTGGAATCACATTTTCAAAATTTTTGTAATTATTTGAAAATTTTTTTAATTTTTGATTTTTTTTTTCAAATATTGGAATACATCATTAAATTTTTTCTTTCTTTTACAGAAGCTTCATAATTTTCAGTATTATGTACAGCAGTGTAAGCAACGAATTGTTTAATTAAAGTAAAGCCGAAAAATGGCTAGAACAATTATAATTGTGATTGTGATTGGCTGTTCCGTGAGTATTGGACTCTGTCTGCTGCTGTGCCAGAGCAAAAACGTTTTGAATAACAGCGCCGATGTGAATGAATTAAATAAAACGACAACGTCTCCGTCTCCTTCTCCCCACCCCACACAATTGTCTGCTTTTGGAGGCGCCTCCATTTCCCGTGGCGTGAATTCGTCGCGGGAGCAGCTTTTGCTACTGCACCGCCAGAAGCGGTATCTGCTGTTTCCCGAGGGCAGCTCATTTCAGCTGGTCTTCGATTTAATCATACCCATCGTGGACTACACGAACTTCGCCATACTGGGCATCACTTGTGCCGTTGCCTGGGAGCTGCCCAGCAAGCCGCCCAGCGAGCTGCTAGACAATCTGCGCACCCGCCTAAACGATGGTACGCTGGGCACTGTGCGGCGCAACGACAGTGTGCCGGAGCACGGGCAGGACATTCGAACCGCCACTAATTGGCAGGCAGTGCACCCCCAGCCTCAGCCAGCATCAGCCCCAGCGCCACCATCTGCATTTGCATCATCGCCGACATATGCATCCAATGTCCACCGTACCTCGTACTATGCGAATGTCGAGAGCGGCGCGGGAACTTCCGCTTATGCAAATTCGCCTAATGGAGAACAGCATGCGGGGCGGCCGCCGACTAATTGGCATGCGCGACAGTCAATACCAAAGTGGCGACAGTGGGCAGACTCTGCCCCAGCTTCCCCACCGTCCGATCCAATACGTGACAATGCTGACCATTGGTCGGACAATTGGTGGCAGCACAACAAAGAGCGGGTCCAGCAAAATTGGCGCAAAAAACAGCAACAGTGGAACGCATACGAACAGCCAGCAAGAAGGTAGACGTATAAAAAAAATTGCATATTTAAATTATACGTTTATCAGGCATATTCTTAAAGAACTCAGTACAACAGCTACAGCTACACGCAGCGACCGCGGCAGGTCTTGCAGCAGCCACCCAAACATCACATTTATCCTGTATTTGGCAGGCGGCGACGACGACGACGACAAGCCCAGGATGACGTCATCGAGCGGCTGCACTTGCGCCAGCATCTGAGCTCGCGCGGTCTGCTCTTTGGCAAGATCGAGCGACTGTACAAAACGTAAGTGAATCCTTTGGCAGCTTTGACCCACTGTACTTATCCATGGTCCATAGCCGGCAGCTCAATGGCACCGCTTGCATTCAGCGGGCACTCTGCGAATCGTCGCAACGGCGAGCGGGCTCGGCTCGGGCGGCAGCTGAGCCTCAGAGCTTTATAATGGAGCTGGTGTCGGCCATCTTTCAATTGCCCGGCAGTGCTGAAGGTGGCGAAGTGCTGGAGCACATCTCACCACATTATCTGGACGCTCATCGGGCGCAAGGCAACTGTCGCCAAATTTACGGCGATTGCAGTCACACATTTTGGTTGGAATAAACAAACGACTTAAATATTTATAGTATTTTATTTTAATTTACATATAAGTTTGAACTGAGACGAACAACGAGTCTTATATAATATATGTATATATAAAATCAAGCAGCTTATTGAGGAAAATCTTAAAAAATATTTGATAACTTCTCTTTAACTCTCTTCTCTTAATTCATCATTTAAATTTGAGTGATGTAAGTTCACTAAACTATACTAAATCGAACACGTTTGACTGAGTCACAAGATATATATAATATAAATGGCTGTTAAGCCAACGAGTTTTTTTCCCCAGAACATGCCAGTTCTTACTAAAACAAAAAAGTTGGTAGCGTGAAAAACTAATTTGAGCCTTTAAATAGACCAATGAGCATACGAAACAAATACAAAACGAAAGACAAACTGCTTGTCAAAACAGACCAGAGAAAAAGCGGAATTAAAAATACATTCAACGAGACATAGGCGACTAGTAAATTACACTAACATGGCAACTGAACCAAACTTTAAAGCAAAACATAAATTAATATGTATATATTTTAAACTTAAAATGAAAAATGGCTGGCAACTTATATATACATATATACATAAATGTATATGTATAAAAGTCTTTCTTTTTATTTTACTTTTCTTTTTATAAGTTTGTTTAACAATTTGATATACCCATTCAAGCCCCGAGGCATTGGAGTATGCCAAAAGACGTAAAGTGTGAAAACTAATGAAGAACAAAAAGAAAAAGTAGCACGCAAGCGATGCCAAGACAAACTTGAAAGTTCTTAGTAGCTGCTGGCAGAAGTGCGTTGGAATGGGAAGGGGGTTGGGGTTGGGGTTGGTTTAGGGGGAGAGGTAGAGGTATCGCGGTGTAACTGGCCGCAATTAACAGAGAACTAAGCGCGGCTTTTTGTCTGCCTTTCAACGGGTTGGTTGGCGCAGCTATTTGGAACTTTGGCTGACAGTTGGGGTATGGACGACGCGTTGACCGCAAGTGTAGGAAATGTACATCAACAACAAAACAAGTAGAAAACGCCCAGTTGCTGGTTTGCCGTTAGTGCTGCTGCTGCTGCTGCACTTGGCCAGCTTAGGTGTTTGCCAAGCAGACGTACTGAAAGCCGGCGAAGCCATTGAGCTGCCATTGGTGAATGTAGACAATGGCAGCTCGGATTTTGAGCAGCTCATCGAGGCGAGACTCAACGAATCAACCAGCAGACTAACAATGAAGACTCAGCAGCTGCTATCGAGGAAGCGACGCTATTTGGTATTTCCGGAGGGCAGCTCATTCCAGATGGGTAAGTCAGTGTTGTCTTCACAGAGCCTAAACGATGCAAATTACATGGCTCATTTATCTGGCCAACAGTTTTCGATGAAATCATCTGCGTTGTGGACTACACCAACTATCTGGTGCTGGGTATTACGGTCGCTCTGGCCTGGGAGCTGCCCAGTAAGCCGCCCAGTGAAGCGCTTGAGGATCTACTGAACAAACTGGAAGATGGCACAATAGACGTTAGCCGCAATGACACCGTGTCGAACATAACCTACGTAGATGACGCCAATAAGCCAACCAATAACAACAACAACAACGACAACAATGGCTACAAGCCCAACTACATTGACCTGTCGTATGGAGGAGGCGGAGGTGGAGGCGGAGGAGGTGGAGGTGGAAACAACAACTATAATTCCTACTACAGCAGCTCACCCGTGTTTCGCACACCGATGCATCCCAGCTATCACAGCCCAGACAGCTTTTACCGAAGACCCAGTGCACCTGCCAGACGCAAGGACAGCAACTATTATTACAGCAGTCCAGTGAACAGCGTACGCAATCCATTTCGGAAGTACTCGCAGTCCTTTAGCGAGGCCCAAAACTCACGCTTTCCCTACTGGGCCCTAGCTGCACAGTGAGTGAAAACCTTTTCTTTCTTCTTAAATTTGTGCTAATCTCTTGTCTACAGTCTGAAGGATTCATTGCGTCAGCGGTATAGTTACGATTATCCAGACAACAGAAACGACTACTATCAGCCGCCGAAGGATCAGCGTCAGCAGCCAGCCCCTCAAATACGAAAACCAGCTCCTCACCGACATCACAAGATTTATCCGATCTTTGGCAAACGCAGTTTGCCGGATGCAGCAAATCCGCATCATCGTCACAGGCGCAGCGGCGTTGCCAGTGTGCCCGACAAGGATTTGACTCGAATGGAGGGCATACAGATCAAATACCATCGAAACAGTCGGCAGACTTTATATGAAAGAATTGAAAAGTATCTGGATAAGTAAGTGGGAATTATTATTATAAAAATAGACTAGACCTGTAAGATGAATTTATTATTACCTCAACTTGTTATTACCTGGCCGTATCGGAAGGTCAACGAATGATTATAAATGTATTAGAAAGGTTTATTTAGAAGTTAGATTTCTTGGTACCAGTGGATTCTATCTATCCATAATCTAATCCATGTCTATGTATCTATCATCTAATGCACCTAACTCTATTATGTATGTATCCATCATCTAATCTTCCTTTCCCTTTCACTTCTATCAATCTATCATCTATTCTCTCTTACTCTACTGCAGACGCGGTCACAATGGACATCAGTGTGTTTTGCGAACTCTTTGTGAGACTGGCCAGAAGTCTACTGACCGGGAGCCGGGTAGCTTTGTTGGCGAACTCCTGCGTGCGGTATTCACCATACCAGAGGCCCTTGATCACGAACCAGTTGCCTACCGTGACACGCGCTATGACAAGGCTCATGCCCACAATGGGGACTGTGCTGCGCTTTATCCCGAGTGCAAGCAGTCCATTTGGGATGCACCCTTTATACAATAAAGCGAAACCCGTTTTGTTGCAAATTTGTTTTATTTAATGTCCCCATTTGCCACCGAGCAGCCAACCCAACAGATTAAGTTTACACTGACTGCGAAATTGTCGATCGCAGTCCTCCGGATCCATGCGCATTATGCGACTATAATCATCCTCTACGCCTGAAATGGTGGGCAAACTAAAAAGAAGAGCAGCTATTTGTAGGTGTTTATCTTTATTACTATTGCCTGAATTTATGTACTTACGTGAAGATCAAACGGACTATGTCCTGAAGCATGGAATATCCTGGTGGCAGCAGCAAACGTTTGCTATCACAGATGGCGCGCATGACACAAGCCTTAGTATCGATGCCAAGTCTGCAAAAAGGATATGTTAATTTATGCACAACATACTCGCAAAATTAATCTCTCTCCTACAGCTTGCTAAATCCTCCGAATTGCTCGAACAACTGGCGACGATCGCGATGAGCATGAAAGTGTCTCCAGTCGACGACGTGTTCCAGATCTGGATAGTTAACTGCTTCATAGGGCGCTATTTCGGGATCGTAGGGCTCGTCCTCTGCTAAGCCACCATCTTGATGAGGCGTCTCCACCGATCTGTACCAACGCTTGCCATATTTGCTCCAATTGGGTGATTGAGTTGTCCACTTGGTCCACTTCTCAGGCTGCGAATACTTCCAATTGGGCGATGGAGTTGTCCACTTGCTCCACTTTCCGGGCTGACTATATTTCTGATAATAAGGACTGGCTGGCGTCCAATTCTCATAGCTCTGTCCATACTTCGACCATTGCTGCCACTTCTGCGGGTCAACGTAGCTCGTCGATTGTGGCCTGTAGTCAATGCGCTGATGCAATTTGAGAGGCTTGGGTTTTTTAACAGGAGTCGCCTTGAAACGCCAATCGGTGCCAGGTATCCAAACATATGTTGGCTCTGTGCTCGTTTTGGGCTCCGGAGTGGTTGTTGTTCGGGGTCGGAAACGTTTTGGGTAAACATCCTCGCGACTGGAAGGCACAGGATAGTAGCAAGCCTGGTCAATGCTCGTCGACACACCCCTTGGATAAGTGGAGAGCAGACCTTTGCTCATAGAACCGGTAAATTTCAAGTTCGAACCTTTCGGAAACAACACAAAACGCTTTTGACGCGAGAAAACACGTTCCACAACATGATTTAACTTTGTGCTGTTGGACTCTCCGAGAGCCACCAACGCAATCGTCAATTGTCCGAGCAACTGAATCCAGGGACCGCATTTCATGACTGACATGTACTGATTGAGTTGTCGTAGAAAAATTAACCAAAGCCATTAGACTCAATCAATTTACTTAATAATTACTATACCCGAATCAGATTGGGCGTGAATTCTTAAATAAATAAAAATAACACTAGTTTATACCGCAATATGGAGAAAGTTTCACTGCCAGAAGTCAAGTAGTCAAGTAAATGCAAAGATAGATTTATATAAACCTAAATTACTTTAATAAGCGCAGATTTTCCTCATGAAGAAATAAATGTATATTTATGAGTAACTTAATGAAATACAATTAAAAAAAATGTGCCTAAACTATTTCTACCTTAAATCAATTATAAAATAAATATAATGGATAGAATGGTCATTTTGCAAATATATGTATGTAACAGACAGAAGAAAGAATCTCTTTGCCCGTTAGGTATAAAGATTATTTATTAAAGCAAAGCTAATTTAAAAATGTGATAGCCTGTCCTATTTCATAAAGATTGATTTAACCCAAAATAATTATATTAAATGAAAAGGTACTATTTATTTTATTACAATTTTCATAAATAAAACTAAATTCTAAATTTGATTTTTTATATATTAAGAGCATTTATTTTATCGAATCTGCCACTTAAAAGCCAAATTATTAAACTCATATTACACTTGGTCTTCAGATCGCGAGCACAGGCATCAGCATCCTTGTTCATCATGCGTGAGTAGTCATCCTCCAGGCCGTCTAGACGGGGCATGCTATTTTAAAGCTCACCATTAGCAGATGAAATTAAAAAATTTGCTAAACTCACGTGAAGACCAAACGCAACATATCCTGCAGCATGGAATATCCTGGTGGCAACAAAAGGCGCTTAGAGTCGCAAATGGTGCGCAGTATGCAGGACTTGACATCGATGCCAAAGCTATATAAAAAGAGTAACATTTTAGTTTAATTCTAAGATACCCTTTAGAAGTTTACCCACCGCGCGCTTAGTCCACTGAAATGCTCAAAGAGCTGCCTTCTATCACGATGGCCGTGAAAGTGTCGGGACTCCTCAGTTGAACTACGCCTGGATCGGTGCCAGCGGCTTGACCAGTCAGCTGTCCACTTTGGAGCAGGCGTAGTCCACTTCGACCACTTGCTCTTGTTGTTGGCCACTTGCCAGCGGTGTTTGTAAGCACTGCTCTGCCATTTCTGAGCCTGGTCCGAGCCATACTTGGCCCATTGTTGCCACTTTTGGGGATCGGCATAGCCGCCGACATCAATGCGCTGTGTCTTGTTTGATTGTGCAGGAAGATATTGTGCTGGTCTCGGCTTCGGCTTTGGCAACGCCTGCGCCTTAAAACGCCAGTCGGTACCGGGTATATACACATAGGTTTCAGTTGTGCTGGCCAACGGCTTTGGTGTTGTTGTTTTCTTGGGCAAGAATCGCTTTGGGTAGAGATCATCTCGGGTGCCAGGTATGGGAAAGTAGACAGCCTCCTCCAGCGTAAAACTGACGCCACGGGGAAAGGTCGACAACAGACCCTTGCTGAAGTTGAGAGTAAACTTAAAAAACGAACCGGGCGGAAAGATAATCGCTCGCTTTCTGCGACTAAAAACACGATCGAAGCCTGATTTCAGTTGAGTCTGTCGTGGTCTGAGCTCCCCATGACTACAGCCAAGTAGCGTTAACAATATTAAGATCTTGGCCAGCAGCATTTGGGAACGCACAGAAAGAAATGAATTGAAAAGCTTGACTTGCATTTGGGGTAAGTACTTTCTGTGAACAGATTGGTTCAATATTTACTTAGAGTTGATTGATGTCTTGATTTATTGACTGTGCTCATAACTGCCTTCAATTAGCCTACCGACCTAATTTTAAGGCAATTGTTGAACATTCATATTTACAGGCTGATCAGTTAAGTTGTCTGATTCGAGCCGAGCAGTTCTGATTCTGACTCTGGAAGATGGAACAGCGTCGAGTACCCTGCCAAGTGCTAGTTATACTTATTAGCTGCTCATATGCCAGCACCTTATTATATCCACCATCATCAAATCTTGGGGTAAGGGCTGGAAGAAATTAAGGAAATACCTCTCTAACTCCTTGAATTCAAGCTCACCTCCTCTATTTCCGTGCCCGTCGCTGAGTTTTATCCGGAACGACGAATATTGGTCGATTGGTGCTTTGGCATTTCCTACGACTTGCCCAACAACTTGAGCTCGTTCTACAGCATACCCATTTGGCCGGGATTTGCAAACTATCAAACCAAACGCGAAGTACCACGCAATGATTACAACGATGTGAACTTCTATGCAAAATATGGTTACAATGAATTGGATCAAACGCATCCCAAGGATTTTTCAGCTGGTGAGCTCTACGCCAGCATTGAGGATGCCCTGACATCCTACGGTTTCCATGACACCTGCCTCCTGCGGAGCGTTTGTGAACTGGCCACGCATCCTTTTGACGATCAGCATCAGCATATTTTAACCGATATACTCACTTTTATATTGAGGTAGGTTTATAACATTTAAACTTATTCTTATTATTTGCAATGCTCTTTGCAGTCCATCGCAGCACGACGGATTTGTGGATGGCGAGCAGGCTTACAAGCGTGCCTACGAACAGGCCGAGCTCGATGGCTTCCTGGGAAATGATTGTGGCCGGCTATATGCGCATTGCAAACACGATATCTTAAAACTTATTAGCAATGTCATTTTTCCACATTAAACAAAAAACGCGTGATGTAAAACCGTAAATTCTGTGCGTTTCATTAGCGACTGTTACGGGCTTGTCTGGCTGTCTGTCTGGTTTGTCTGTCTGGTTTGTCTGT
Source organism: Drosophila lacertosa (assembly GCA_004143845.1). Classification (NCBI taxonomy): domain Eukaryota; kingdom Metazoa; phylum Arthropoda; class Insecta; order Diptera; family Drosophilidae; genus Drosophila; species Drosophila lacertosa. The sequence continues at coordinate 58,720 of SCDZ01000281.1, read as the reverse complement.
CTGGTTTGTCTGCTGTCAACTAACGCAATGCGTTCTCATTTCATTCACAACGAAATGTATCTTAAGAGTGTGCACTTCATTTTTGCTTTGCTCTCTGCACTGTTCGAGTGTCATGCGAAAGTGCCTCTATTCTATCCGGCGGCATCGGTGTACCAGATAACAGCCGCTTTGTCGGTGCCAATCGTAATACCCGAACGCAAGTTATTCTGGGACTGGGGCCTGCAGATGAACTATGCAATGCCCAGCAAACCGTCCAGTTTTTATGCGGCTGCCATCTGGGAGGATCAGTTTGCCCGGCGCGATAAGCGTCACTTGCACAATGAGACACAAAAGTATTTGCCCCCGGATCTGAGCAATATGCATCCCAGCGATCTGACCGCTGGCGAGCTTTACGAAAGCATCGAAAATATGCTGAGTCGCTATGGCTTCGATGAGTCCTGTCTGCTACGCAGTGTGTGCGAACTGGCCCGACATCCATTCCATGACGAGGAGCAGAATATGTTAACAGCACTTTTGACATTCACTTTAACGTGAGTAAACAAACTTCGCATAGAATTAACTATGCATTTTTATCTATCTGTATCTAAATATTTTTAGGCCATCCCTGCATGAGGCCTTCGCACCCGGCGAGACTCTCTATCGCGAAATCTATGAGGATGCCGAGCAGCAGGGCTTTATAGGCTCCGATTGCGCCCAACTCTATGCCCAGTGCCATGTGGACTTCCTTACTGCCATAAGCAAACTAATCCACTAAAGCAAAGTGTTCAATATCAATTTTTTTTAGGATTTTCAAACATACTTAATGTTCGTACGTCGCCTTAATAAAATATTTACGGGCTCATAACATTTTTATACACATACCCATAAATTATTGTTGTGCCATGTAGTCCAACAAAATTCGCCGATGGGTATATTTCCCATAGAATTGCTCTCTAAGAACAGGAGTTTTAGAAGTTTCCCAAGATAACATAACTCCCCTTCATACTTTCGAGATCAAGGGTATATCCAAGTCGAGCATTGTTGCAAATGTGACAATGAGTTCAATGACACAGCTAAAATTAAAGTTATAAAAAAAATAAAAATCTAAAAGTTTACATTCAAAAAGTAAATTTGTATATGGAAATTTGAATGCATAAAATATATATTAGTATTTACAGGAAATTTACATTGCATTTTAAACACTGATAATTTTGAAACATATGATTTGTTCCCACAAACCCGTTAAGTCAATAATTAACCATTTGGTTTTATTTCATCTTACTAACGTGGTAACTATATTGAGCATATCTAGTTGACATTTGGGATAAGCTGTCTGGCAGTTGCCGCCCATGAAGCCCAACTTCTCAGCGCGTTCATAACGGTGTTGATACAACTTTTCGTTTGGGCCAAATCCATCATGCTGCGAGGGCCTATAAGGTGAGATATAAAACAGTTAATAACTGATTTCTTTTGGCCAACTAAAAAGATCGCTTACGTAAGCAGAAAAGTGACGAGTTGTACGACCAGGCCATAACTATAGCTGTGATTGTCGGCCAAAGGATGCAGCGCCAGTTCGCAGACACTGCGCAGCAAGCAGGACCTATGAAAGCCGTGGTCCTGCAGAATGCGCTCCATGCCCGCATACATCTCGCCGGCAGTAAAGTCCCTGGGATGGACACCGCCTTCAGCCTCCAGCAGCTCCTGAGCGTTGCCCGTAAAGTTATCCAATTCACGCTTGTGACGACGCTCCAGAGCATTGGACCAAATGGTTGGATTGTAGAACGAGGCAAGATCGAAAGGCAAATTGTAATTCATTTGAAAGCCCAAGTCCATGAAAACCTTTCGCGCGTCTGGAATGTCAATGGGCACCGACATGGATGTGGTCAGCTGCAGCACCGACGACGTCGGATAAAGCAGCATTCCACCTGTGCCTGCGATTAGGCACCAGCAGATGATCCCAGCGAGGATCCCGTTCAAAGAGTTCGAGTTGTGCTGCTGTCTCCGGTGCATTTCGATGTGAGACACTTGCTGGCCACCGCCTTCAGCACATGATAAGTCAAGCAGGTTCTCTAATCCCAATACGTTTATTTGGGTCTTCAATTAACCAAACTGTTAATGAGTTGAGCATTTCCCGTGCGTGAGACCCAATTAGAACGGTAAAATCTACTGAAACTGGGCCAAACTCTGTTTTAGTGACTTCGTATACAAATCAAGAACAGAAAAACAATAGAAAGCATGCGTAATATATTCTATGGGTATAGGACAAAAAGCCGCATACTGAACTTCCCATACACTACATTGGACTAAAGTGCAATTCGAAAAACATACAAAAATATATAAGGAATAAAAAATATATAAATATACAATTTACTTTTTATTATATTATTGATAATTTATTACTGTTTGTGTTTCAATTGAGTTTTATTATTTTTATGAACAAAGGCCCCATTAATGCTCGTTTAATTAAATTTAGTTTAGCATTTAATAAATAATGAAAAAATCAGTTAAACTCCCTGCTGACGGATACTTCCATAAGTATAAAAAAGTAACGCAGGAACTAGAAACACGGCAAAAGGGAATATAAATTAATAGAAGGTAAATGCTTTTTTTTTTATAGGGAAATTGATCAACAATATATTTGCGAACTTAAAGGTTATTCTACTTAAATTTTGGGTTAAATACCTAAGAAATTAAAAAATTTCATATATACAAAATATAAGTGATTAAAAATTTGTTAACATTGATTTAAAATGAATGGTAATCGAAATAAGCTACTCCTCCAGACAACTTAGCAACTCCCTAACTTTCTGTGCAGCCCAACCGTCAATTTGTTAAGTAAACAAATGTTGCGTGGCATCTCGAGGCTTTACCAGATGGTTTACTAGGCGCAGCTAGCACAGTAGTCAGCCAAACGCACCAATGGCAACAAGATGAGCCAAGACCTCGACCTGAGAATTTTGAAGGTGCTGTTGCTGGCCGTGATTTGCGGAACGGCAATTGTGGCCGCCCACACGAATAGCTTTAGGCCGAGCTTTAGCAAAAGTGGGAGTCAAGGGAACGACAGTGGATTGCCCATACCGATTCAAATAAATCCATCGGCCAAGCTCAGTCGAGCCAAGCGTGTGGCCATTTACAATGGACAGGGCGTTGTCAAGGTGCGTACTTGATGGAAGCTAATTGAGTGAGCATCGAGTTTAAGACTAGAGTCTTTTAGTTTGTCTGCGGCGTGGCGCATCCTGTTAAGCAGGTGGACAAGGAGCAGTCCTTTTGGTTCTTCTATAACTATCAAAACCAGTACATACCCACCACAATTCCCCTCTACTGGTGGAGTTTCTGGAATACAACGGCATTCGTGTCCACAGCGCGTCAGCTGCGCAAGGGAATGCAGGCCACTCTCCATCGGGACGATACGCGGATTTGGCTCTACGATGCCATCGAGACGGGCATGGAACAGTACGTATCCAGATCTATATTATTTGCGAATTAATCGTTGACTTGTGTCGCAGGCTCGATGGCAGCGAACGTGGTGCGAGTTGCCTTCTGCGCAGCATATGCGAAATCTCTCAGTTGCCCTTCGAGGATAGTAATATATTCAGCGAGATACTTAATGCAGTGCTGATGTAAGTAACAAATGCCAATTTAAATGCCAAATGAACTCACATTCAATACGTTTTTAAATTCACATTCCAGACCCACTGTAGACAATGTCGCCGAAAAGTATCTGAATGCTAGGGATGCGGGTCGAGCCGGTGCTGATTGCATGAAAACCTACAACGAGTGCAGCCAAAGAGCTTGGAACTGGTTAACGCATGTAACAAAATTGAATTTCTGATAAAAAAGAAAATCAAAAATATAGTTATTGTAAATACGGTGTTAATTTATTTACCTTACATTTGGAAACTCTATTTACAATTGTCTACAGTATCGCAAAAAAAGTTATGAGATGTAAATGAAAAGCGATCAGCGCCCAATATTTTAGTAATTAGCCACGTCCATCAACATTGATGACTAACTCGCAGTCTTGCTCAAGTTGCGACGACGCCACTCGGCCCAAGCCTCGCAGAGCATGGGCTTCTTCCAGCAGATGCACTCGCTTAGCGGCAGGGCATTGGGCCTCATGCGCACGCACTCCGAGAATGCCGGGTATGGTGTTAGGGGTTTGGTGCAAATTAATGGCCGCCTGACCTTCAGACAGTCGGGCGGTATGCGTCCAGCACGATGACAGCGACGCTTGGCGCGTGGACAGCTGGAAACTACGCACTCCACGGGCTGTGGGCAGGCTGTTACGGGCTTGCGATTCTTGCGACGCCGCAGAGGAGCAGCCTTAGCTTTTTCGAAACAGCAAATTTTCTTCTTCTTCTGCTGTACGGGTGGGCAGGAGACCCAGGTTTGCCAATACTTGCGCTTGGCCTTATCAGACTCAACGTAGTATATATCATCAAAGCGTGGGTTGAACGGGCAATATGGTGCTTCTTCATCACAGAACGGATTCAGCCACATGGAAGGCTGTTTCGTTATCTTTGCCTCGTTTACTTTGGGCTTTTTGACCAGCATTATTTTCGGTTTCCCACAGGGGAAGTGCTTAAACTTCTTGGGACAACGACTATCTTTAGCCTTTGAACATTTGTCCGATTTCATACGCAATGCATTTGTTGCATGCTTGGTGGAAATAACACCCAAGGCCCCACGCCTTAAACCCGAAATTATACCAAACATTTTTGAATTTTTTTATTCTGATGTGTCGAAGTTCCAAAATGTTAACGATAGAATTTTGAATAAAATACGAATATCTGGAAGACCAAAAATCTGTACTGGTTTCGAGCTATTTCTTTCGTAGACTGAATATTCAGCCAAAGGGGCCCGGCCAAACCATTTTTTTAATTGTCAATGCCTACTATTTAGTCACATTCCATGTGAGAAAGTCCAAGACCCTATAGGGGCAGGATACCGCATAGAAACGAGCACAGTCCCGCACATTCACGCGATGTTGGTACTTCTCATCGGTCACCTCTTCTGGCACCCTACAAAAGGATGGACTGTATTAAGTTTATCATCTTTTAGTCGCTCACCTACGTCAGAACAATGCGCAAGAGATCGTCCATGAGTAAACCACTTCCATGCTGTTCGTTGAACCTCGCCTCAAGTTCACACATTGCCCGCTTTATGCAGGATCTCAGATCCATCTGAAAGCTATTTAGAAAAATATATGAATAATGATATATATAAAAATAATATATATACTAACAAATTGCCCATGGCCTCGAGTTGATCAAAGATTTGACGACGTTCTCGATAGCCACGATTGAGCTTCCAACTGGGCACATGTGCCCACGATTCATATTCCTCCTCGTCGTCGCTGATCTGGTGATTGCGCTGCCACGTTACCCCAGTTAGTTGCCAAGGACTTTTATAGAAATAATCCCTGTGTGTTGCGGGTTTGGCTGCATAGCTGCACAAGTTTTGGAATTTACTATCAAGTTTTCCAAACAAGAAATCATCGCGAACTTACTTGGCATAACTGGCTGCTTGATAGGGTCCACTATAGAAGATATCTGGCGTGCGATAAGGATAACTGCGCGTGCTATTTGGCCCATATCCCTGCCAATTCCAATCCCAGCGGCGTTTTGGCATCGCAACTGGCTGTTTTCGGTGCTTATTATGATCAAGGAGTATTTTTGGTCGCCAACCTTCCACCGAATCCGGTAGCGGCACATACATATCGAACTCCAAACTATATTGCAGTCCACTTGGTCGACCGCCCACAATTATTTTGGTCAATGCAGCCGTTATCAGCACAGACGCCTTTTTCGGGAATATCAGAGCCCGAACGCGTCGCGAAAGTAATACGTCTACCTCAGTCTGGTTGCGTGCAACTACAGCTGCATCCAAGTACCCGAAAACTATGGACAGTAGAACAAATGTGTTAGGCCTCATACTGGCACAGTCAACAGACGAATCTGAACTGAGTTTTTGTCGGCGCTTCTAAAGAAAAGTGTGAGAACCAGCGATGGACGCGTGTCGGGGGATAAATAAAATATTACTGATACTAACCCAGCTGACTAACTATCATTTTCCACCCAAGCATTAAAACCTAAAGTAATTTTTAAAAAATATTTATAAAAATAATATTAATCTGCCGTTTAGAATTTCAGTTTCTATTTTAACTAAAAATTTAATATTTTTAAAAATAATAGAGGTAAATCATTTTTAAAGCAAAAAAACTAAGGAACTTCTATAGGAAATAACCACAAACCAACGAAAATAAATCTATGTTTTCAGGTAACTCGTGATTTATTTAAATGAAATTAAATGGTCCAAACTTGACACAACGGATATTTGATTTTCAGAAGGTAACACGACACGCGTTCATCGCTAAGTCTGACTGTCACAGGTGCGCTAATTGTCTAACCTGGTGACCGGTACAACAGAGCGCCGCCAATTACAACCTACTTTGTTCGCAATGTAGGTAGTTTAAACAAAATGTTGTATCAAGTCATCCATGATATATGTATTTATTTAGTGTTTGCAGTTGTGTGTCCTTCACGTGTTTGCTTCAGTTATAATTTCATTTCCTTTCAAATCAGTTTAAATTTTCGGCAATCTCACTCGTTTTATTTATTTTAAAAGAAAAAAATAAATTTGATAAATTATATTTTTTGAACTGTGGCACAGTTGGGTTTGCTTTTAAGAATGGTCAACTTTAATAATAGCACAAAGATGATGGTCCATCGGTGCATTGAACTGTTAAATGCCAAAATAGCAAATGCCCAGACAAGACACATTGCCAGACGTGTGCCTTTTCAACGTGTATGTCCCCGCTACTTGGACTCTGAGGCGATGCATAAGGAACGGCAAAAGGCAGAAAAATATGAAGAGTCTAAGCGACTTTCGATGTGGGAACAGGAAGCGGCACAAAAGAAAGATTCGTCCCAAAGTTCCCGCCTGGATCATTTATACTACAAGCACTGTGGACTTAACGAACGCAAATATCATACCACTTGGGTAAACTTTCCCGAGCAATCGACGCCGAAAATCGAACAACAGTCTAGATTCGAAGAACGAATGCCCATTTATCGCCGAAAGAATGAACATCAGCCTGATACCGCCAAGCCTTGGGACGAGGAGGCTACAGATTTTCTTAAACAGTGGGACAACAATAATGCCATGATAAATCGTAATAGATATGAAAAAGCACAGAGAATTTGCGAGTCGCCTTTGCACGGAAATCAAAAATATTCTAAAAAAAAAATATACCGTTACTGATTGAACCATAAGCAAATCAAAGCTATCCGCTAATTTAATCAAATTTATCATTAAAAATTAAAGTACTTCGTTTTTCATGTAAATTCACAAGACATATCGAGATTATATGGTTATACGTAATTTATAAAAATAAAACAAAACAAGATTTTAAATACTATTTTAATACATGTATTTTGATTACTTCCAACACTATTATCCAACTGAATAGTTTAATATTTTTTCCATTCATTTTTGATCCATTCCATTAATGTAAAGGACTGTCGGTCACTATTCTGTTTATACTTATATATGTATATTTATATATTTTTTGGATATATCATTTTTATCATTAAATGATAGATACCCCAAAAAGAACATACATTCTTAGTCAGGATGTATATTCTAGCCATCTTGTCCATCCGTTTGTCTGTGTATATGTGTAGCGATCTAAAAATATGTTTTACATATTTTTCTATGCCTATTATATACCAATGTTTTTAATATCGATACATATCGGTTTTGATACGGATTTTAGGCATGTTTTACACAAATTAAGAACCTGGACTATCCTAATACATATCTGTACTTCAAATATACTTAGTAAAATGTGTCAAACTTATTTCGTGTCACTAAAACAAATCTAGAAATAATGCATTGTAATATTTAAGAAAAATAAAATTCTCAGTTCATACCGAAAATATACTTCCCTACTGACTGATTCCGAAATCCCCACAAAAGATCATGGTTTTGAGGGTGCTTGGGAAACAGTGGATGTCTATCGTCATACGATGTATGGGCACCCGCAAGAATGGAAAGTTGCGAAAAGATCCAAAAATACCCAAGCTGCCCATTAAGGGGCCAAGGGATTTTGATTACTGGCGACGCTTGAAACGTAAGCCGAAAAATCCAAAGGATAAATACTCCAGGGGAAACAAACTAGTCGAACGAAGGCCAGCTATTTATAAACCCAAGAAAAAGTGTGATGACGATGAGACAATCAATGAAACATTCAAAAACTGAAGTGGAATTTATTTAATTTTCAAAATATTTTTCTATTTAATTTTTTTTTTCGCAATATATGGCAACTCTATACAACAGCTGTAACGCAAGGGTACTCATTTACTCGTTGCCGCTCAAAGTATCGTTAGTGCAAAAATCATCTGGCTTTTGTTTTCTTTGTGTTCGTTAGTTCGTTTGTTCGTCTGCCATGGCGCTGTTGCGGAGCTGTTCAAATGGCTTTTCTACCGCATTTCGACGCTGTGTCAGTTCGAGTGGCTGTACCATTTACAGCCTCAGCTCGGGGCACGTCAAATGCGGCGTGTCCGTGATACGTGTCTCCGGCCCACAAACAAAGCAGGCCCTGCGCGCTATTGTTAACAGCGACGAATACGAGCCAAAGCAGCGTCAGGCTTATCTAAAGTCGTTTTATCATCCCGCCAGCAAAGAGATTATCGATAGGGGTCTGCTTCTGTGGTTTCCCGGGCCGGCGTCGTTCACTGGCGAAGACGCCTGCGAATTTCAGGTGCACGGCTCCCTGGCCGTCATTGCGGCGATGCTAGATGCGCTGGGCAAACTACCCGGCCTGAGGCCAGCTCAGCCGGGAGAGTTTACAAAGCGCGCGTTCTTTGGCGGCAAACTCGATCTAACCGAGGTTGAGGGCTTGGCCGACCTAATACACGCCGAAACGGAAGCACAGCGCAAGCAGGTATCAAATAAATATATGTAATATTTGTGTTCATCAATATGAATAAACATTTAATCCTTTGTAGGCTTTGCTGCAAAGCACAGGGTCTTTAGGCCGTCTCTATGACAACTGGCGTAAAAGACTTATCCGCTGTGCCGCACATCTGGAGGCCTACATAGACTTTGCCGAGGACGAGCAAATAGAAGGCGGCGTTATTGTCAAATTAACAAAGGAGCTTAATACCGTAACGCGAGAAATACGTGCTCACTTAAACGACCAGCGACAGGGCGAACTGCTGCGGGATGGCGTACGCACTGTCATCATCGGTGCTCCGAATGTGGGCAAAAGTAGCCTGCTGAATCTGCTCTGCCAGCGTTCCGTGTCCATCGTGACCGACCAGGCAGGCACCACACGGGACATTATTGAGACAACGCACAACTTTGGCGGCTATCCGGTGGTCTTTGCGGACACAGCAGGCCTACGCAAACACACCACAGACTCCATCGAAGTGGAGGGCATGACGCGTGCCAAACAATGTTTAGCCCAGTCCGATCTTATATTGTTGCTAACAGACGCTAGGACGCTGCGCGCGGTGGATAGCAAAGAGGCGCTGGCTGGCCACATTGAGAGTTATTTGCAGGAGCTGGACATACCGCAGGAGCTGTGCTGTGGCAAGCGGCTTCAGTTGGTGGCCAACAAAACGGACACGCTCTCAGCGGACGAATATCAGCGTCTGGGCAAACTGAACGATGTACTCGCCTTATCTTGCTACAAGCCAGATCATTTGCCTGAGTTTCTGGGCGCCCTGGAAAAACTGCTGCAACAGCTATGTGGAACACCGCAGCCGGAACATCCGCGCATCACGCACTCCCGTTACAGACAGCAATTAGAACGTTGCATTGAGCACATTGAGATATTTCTGCGAGATTACAAGCCCGATGTTTACCCCGATATGGCCATAGCCGCTCAGCAGCTACGTAAATCCGTGCGCTGCATCGAACGCATCACTGGACACGTCAGCTGCGAAGACATACTCGATGTGGTGTTTAAAGATTTTTGCATTGGCAAATAGTTAGTATTTTCATATAGGTATAAAGTTTGCAATGTACACAAATATAGACTGCCCAACGAACACCGAGTATGATATGATAAATAACTTCTAATAGCAATTGATTCGTGATTTTGCTCATCAAAATCTCCAACAATATATTAGTTAAGCAAATAAAATGTTCGTTTATCATCTGCTTCATAAACGACGCAACTATTAGATTAATCAATGTGACATATATACCCTATACATATAACGAATGGTTTAAAATTGACTAATAACAAAAATATAATATAAATTTTTTATCAGAATTTATTAAATTGAATGATAATTAAAAGGATTACTGCATACCACAAATCTAGTTTTCACTCGAACATATTATTTAATTGCATTCATTTAAAGTGAAAAGTTTTATGAACAGATTTTTTTATTATAGATCGCTCGGCTTTTAATCAATTGATTTGGGTTAGGATTGCAAAAATTTTGCAGTTTTAAAACCGAATTGAATCTATTTAACTGAAAATAAAAATGGATTTATGAATACTTACATACCATATACTATGAGCATAAAACTTGTTACATTCAGCTGACATAGCAATATAAAAATATATATGTATATATATATATGTCTACAGACAATTCCTTTAATAAAAATATCTCTCAATATCTAATTTAATTCAATAGAAAGCAATTGAAACAATAAATAGAAATACCCTTATCGTCCAATCTGTCAATAGTCAAAATCGATATAGATTAGTTAAGCATATTTATCGAAACATCGATAATTGTATGCTTACTTACATCACTAGAAATATGAAAAACATTACTTAAAACAATAAGAATAACGTGCTAATTGGTATTTTAAGGAGCATTTTGAGCGTAAAGGACATAACACACAGTGTGTGTGCTGGTTGAGCGGGGGCAGTCTTCGGGGTTTGCGAGTTGTGTATGAGCGGGCGACAAAATGCCAGGCAAGGTGGGCGTCAAAATAAAGGCTGCGCGTAATCTGCCAGTGATGGACAAGAGCAGCGAGACAACCGACGCATTTGTGGAAATCAAGCTGGCTAACAAAGAGCACAAGACCGAGGTTTTTCGTAAGAGTCTCAATCCGACATGGAACACCGACTGGTATGTACACACAGACTACACACACACACAACTGGGTCATTTAACTTAAACATACATACATATATTTTTATCTGCGGCGTGTACAGGTTTCGCTTTGAGGTCGATGACGCTGAGTTACAGGACGAGCCGCTGCAAATACGCCTCATGGACTATGACACCTATTCGGCAAATGATGCGATTGGAAAGGTGAACATAAGTCTGAATCCGCTGTGCCTGGAGAGCTCTAGTCAGGCGGCCCATGGCAAAGGCACTGTGCTCTCTGGCTGGATACCCGTGTTTGACACAATGCACGGCATACGCGGTGAAATAAACGTCATAGTCAAGGTGGATTTGTTCTCCGATGTCAACAAGTTTCGACAGAGCTCTTGCGGCATACCCTTCTTTCACTGTGCGTAGAGATTTAATATCCAAGCGAAACCCAGAAACATACTTTCATATCTTTTAGCGCAATGTGTGCCCTTTGGCTATCGCGCGCAAATTATACATGGCTTTGTCGAGGAGCTAGTGGTCAACGATGATCCCGAGTATCAATGGATTGACAAGATACGCACACCACGCGCTTCCAACGAGGCTCGCCAAGTTGTCTTCCTCAAGCTGTCGGGTCAGGTGCAGCGCAAGATGGGATTAAAGGCTATCAATATGGGCGCAAATGCCGTCATCGGTTACACTCAATGCTTTGATCTGGAGGGCGATGTTGGCGTCGTGGCACGCGGCGTCGGCACAGCTGTCACGCTCATCAAAGACACCACCAGCAGTCAGCCAAACAGCGCGGATATCGCACTTATCGAAGAGTGAGTTTTTGCGTAACAATCGAAATGAAATGCTTTAAATATGATTTCATCATGAATTTGTCTTATATGTGGGGTATAAAGCTTCATGCATACAGTGTCGAAAAATCATAAAACACAGCACACACCTAAGGTAAACAACTTGAATTGAATTGAATAGGAAAATATTAAAAGTTTAAGATTGATGTTAAAAAATTGCTAATCACAATTCGAAATGTAGTTAGTAAAAACAATTAAGAATGAACGAAAGAAGTGTTGTCCGATGTAAAAAATTCAGAACATTAAAAATATCAGAACTTTATAAAAAGCTTTATAGAAAGACATTTTCATGATGGAAAGTTTCCTTGGCAGTTATCTTAGTTTATTTCCAGCAGTAGGTCTGCTAGTAGGTTGTGGCGAGGTTCAAGCTGAAAATATCTTCTTAACCGTTCTATTTTCTTCTTTTGAATGTTTTCCCCTCTATCCACCGTTCACGAATTCAAAACGCAATCGTCGTTTAACGCTCATCTCTGTATAAAACAAAACTTGTACTGTGCTCCTTGTCGTATTTTCGTTGTTTATTGCACGCCTCCAATCGTTGTTGTTTTCGTGTCGTATTTATATAACACACAAAAAACGCCAACACTTACCCAACCTACCAACGAACCACCATAATCCTCGCATAGAGTCCAAAAGTATTTAGATTTTCTGAACTGCACCGGCGAGAACAGCTCCAGTCTGCCGCTGTCCGGGCATTCACCACAGTATCGTGTCAATATATACAAGCAGCCCAGTATTAGCGCCAGTTCGGCGGCAGCAGCAGCAGCGGCGGCGGCAACGTTGTTTTATTTAGAGAGCGGTAGCAGCGATACGGAGGATGCGGATGTCATGCAGAATCTCTTAAGGCAGGAAGATGAACGGGGAGAGCGAACACGCGAGAAGAAACTGCGGCATCGCATGAACCGTTTGACGGCGTCCTCGCGGAATGTGTTTAGTGAAAAGTACGCAACGCTCTTGCGGCGCATAGAGCCAAAAATACCGGAGAATGCGACACAGTCGCTTAGCAATCTGTTTGGAGTAACCGGAACAAGTGGCAAGCGACGCCGCAAATCTCGCTATTCGCTGAGCAAGCGCACCTCGCAGGCAATAACGCGTTCCATAAGTGATGATACAGGCGCAGGGTCTGCAAAATGTCAGCTGACGGTGCCTAGGCTGCCGGAATATCAGGAGAATACGCGCTCGGCGCCGGATCTTGAGATCGATATGTTTCAGCGTAAGTTCACGTACTCCACCGACTCATCGGAGTCGTTGTCAATAATTGAAACGCTTGCCACAGGCCTGGACAATGCAGCAGCAGCGGCAGCATCTAGCGACAGCGATGAGGAGCTGCAACAGCGGAACGAACAGTTAGAAGAGGATGTTTTACAGGATAACTGGATTAAGCCCGGCGAGACGCGCAGCTGTGAGAGCCAGTTGGACTTAACACCCAAGCGGCACACACTGCTTGAAGATCTGAAAGGTTTCTCGCGCCGCCTGCAGAAACTAATGCACTTGACGCCAAAGCCCATTGAACCCAAGCGTTCCCAGCTGTATGCCGCTGCTGCACTGGAACCGTCCATGGAACGCAAATCGTATTACAGCTCACAGCCGGAGCTACCCACAAGCAGCGCCGTTGATTGGCCCTGTGCAAATCTATGTGCATCCGCATCCATGCTGCAGCTGAATCACTTGCCCAGCTATGAGTCCCAGCAGCAAAGCGCTGTATCGCTTAGTCATTTCGCAAGCGTTAGTCGTCTAGATGCTGCACCATTATTAGAGCTAGAGTCCTATGCACCATCACTAGCACCACCGCCGCAATTACCACAACTTCAACTTCAATGCGAACAGCCCTCGAACACGTTGCTGCCCGCTGCGCCTATGCTACTTATTTGTCCATCGACCCCCACGCCCACTGAATCCGAAAATAGCTCCCAATTATCGCCATCACAGGCGCGCGCCTTTGAATACTATGATCCGCCCTATTTCAAATTAGACCATGTTGTAAATATCTCTAATAGTACTAACCATAGTAACAACAATAATGAATCATCATTGCTTGCTCCATGCTATTCTGTTTCGCCATCTGCCATACCAAACAAACAACAACAACGCTCAACTAGGTCCAGCACAGATCTTCAGCAGCAGCCATCGCCGGCACAGGCCGTGCTCATCCCCACAACGATTGCAACGATCGAGAATAGTTCAACTGCGAAAAGGTTCACATCCCCGGTTAGCAGCAATCGGCTGAAGCTAACACCCAGTCCATCCAAGAGTGGCGTTTCGGGTGGTGCCAATGCAGACAGCGCATCCACATCCACCACATCGACAGCAACCACAATGGTACAAGCCAAGGAGCCGGGTGAGATCTGTCGTCGCTCATCTGACTCCGATCTGAGTGTGACGCCCAAAGGTATGTAGTTGTCCAGCCCCATTTTGATCTAGTCATAGCATCTAAGTGTATGATAAGTAAGGATATAATTAAGTGATCCTCTCCTGTCCACAACCTTGTGAGCTTGTGTGCGAACGTGTGTGTGTCCCGTGTCCCGTATCTCTTATGAGTAACTCACAAACACTTCTAACGTTCTCTCTTTGCGTCCGCTGCTGCATCAAACGCCAACAGGCATAGCATATACATTGTATCGCAAGCGTAAGTAGCTGTCATCTATCTTTCTCTCTCTCTCTCTCTCTCTCTTTCTCTCCCACCCTCTCTCTGTCTCTGCCTCTGCCTGCCTTTCTCAATTTCAGTGTCGATCGATGTTTTATGTGTCAAACTCTCTCCTTCACTATGTGTGCGGTTGTGTATGTGTATGTTGGTGGATGGGTAATTGCAGCTAAAAACCGTGCGCTCTCTTCTAAATGTTGTAAAATGCTCTCTCTTAAACCTCTCCTGACCTTTACCCAATAAATGTTACATTTTCTTTTAAACGAAATAAACAAACATATAATAATTATAAGATAACTATTCATATACTATATTCCTAATATACAAATATATACAATTATTCACCTTTGTCTATTTATCTACCTATGTCTATATATTCAATTTAAAAACATGCCATTTTATTTTAAGTTAATAATCGTGTTTGAGGGAATCAAAAGTCTACTACTAAACATGTGTCTTTAAATAATCAATATACACATGCTATATAAACAATTTCGATAAAACAGATAATAAAATAATTGAAGTTCATTATCAAATCGCCACAATGTAAGAATCTTCAAAAAATTACATCTTTCGCGTCTAAATTATATACAAATAAAACTTTACTAATATCGATTAACACATATTCCCTATTTAACTATATCCTACGCAATTCATTTGCATTTCGATTCCTTCGCGATCACACATACTTATCTATTCAATTTGTGTGCCCGCCTACCTTAGCCCATAACTAAACGTTGTAAACATATGGACCCATCGTCACTGATCTTTATATATTTAGAAAACAGATTTTGACACGCCGCAATTTCCATTGACAGGCAACTCCATTTGCGTGGCAAGTGAACGCTTGGTAGCTGCCACGGCCATGATGCGCCTAACCACGCCCACAGTGGGGAGCAAGGCAACCGACAGCCTGGACATGCTCGAATACCCATTCCTAACCATGACCAAGTATCCAACTGGCTTTATATTGCATCTGGGAGCCACTGTCGCAGCACGTTCCGTCAAGCTCCTGGAACGTGTGCCCAATCCTGATGAGCCCGAGGTTCGTGACAGTTGGTGGACGGAGCTGCGCATGGAAATTCGCTCTCATGCACGTTCCTTGGGCTGCAATGTAGTGCTGGGCTACGCTGAGTCCACAACAATATCGTAAGTCTGAAGAATCAAATACTTTGAAATTGTTTAAATTTCATAAGGCTAATGTAATTGCGCAGGGACGATGTGTGTGTTTTGTCTGCCACGGGCACAGCAGCAGTCATTAACATGGTATTTAATCGCTCAGTATCACAAACCGACATCTTTTCAATGTCGAAGGCAAGCAACAATGTGGCCGCCATGTCCAATTCGCTGGAGGAGCGGGAGGCAAACGGCAGCGTTGGCGAGGCAGCAACATCCAGCAAGGATGGCGGCTCACTGGGCCCAGCCAACAGCTCGTCAAGCAAACGTTACGGGTTGCCAGCTGCAAATGCTCCACGCAACACCTGTGCCATCTGTCATGTGCCATACAACCTCAGCTCGGTACCCTTTAACGTGAAGATGAAGAAGTGCGCCATTTGCCGCAAGGGCCGCGTGCCGGATGTGCTGTTGGCCACCCTGGAGGTGCCAGAGTATATGCAGGTAACTGGCAGGGGCTGCTTTATGCAAGCCCAGGTTGTGCGCGCCAAGAGAGATCTTCGCTCCGAGCTGAATGCCAAAGAAATTTCCGATGGAATGCCCTTCCTTGAGTACGATCTGCATCGTGTGCTGATTAATAAGCTGAAGGCCAAAGGCATGAATGCCATATTTGGGCTGCGCACTCAAGTGGCCATTGGCGAACGTATGATGGCAATAATAGCTACAGGCACTGCGCTCTTTTTGACTGCTCTGCCCGTGCCGATGGTGCCCAAAATTGTGGCGGGCAACTCGTGGACGGACAAGCAAAAGCTCAACGAGCTGCAGAAAAAACTGCAGGAGACCTTCGAACGCAACCAAGAGATTTATCAACTAAAGAGCATGGATCCCGATTTAGCAAGTGCCAGTGGAACCGCAGGCGACAAACAATCAGATACCGATGATTCGGATGACGAGGAAATGAATGAAATCGATTTGAATTGTGGCAACAAAGAGCTTTGTGTACTAGAGGTAGATGATATTGAGGATTTGGAAATCATATCGCTGCTCATGGAACCATATCCACCTGAGGGCTTTCATGTGGTCAACACACAACAGGTGCCGGGCATGCAGGAGCTGGATGCTGTTAAAAATCTTCAAATGTTTACACAAGTGTGGCGAGCTCGCCTCGAGGTAGGACAAAATGTAAATGGATTTCCCAAGCACTTTCAGCGGTAAGTTTTAATCTTCAACTTATAATAGATATATGCTAAATATAGTTTTAAAAATTTATATAAACATTAGACTTTTAAATATTATAATAATCACATTTACCTGCTTTATTTCACAGACTTCTGCAGACCATCTATTTTAAACTGCGCACTATGATACCCTGTGCAATATGCGATCTGCGCTTCAGACTGGATTTGCCCGAAACGGTAAGAAATTTAAACAGATTTAAATAATTTCATAACGTTTTACGTTCATGCAGGACCAAATTCAATTGCTTGTCACCGGCATGGCCATGGGTCTAAGTGATGCCAACAAAATGAAATATCGTCGCCGAGGAGCGCCGACAACACAGGTGCAGAATGGCTTCATTGACGTAGCAGCACAGCAAGCAGCGCCCCCTGTGCATGAAACTCAGTCGCAGCCAGAGTTAAACGGCAAGCGAATGCTGCAAGAGGAGGATTACATTTTTCCGCTGGACGAAGATCAAATGGTTGATACGCCCACACCGACTAGCTCGGGCATACCGCCGTTCGGCATGAGTTCTTTCAAAGTGCGCAAGAGTTCGCCATCGCGACTCAGTAATTTACCGTCCGCTTTACCGTCACCCAAGTCGCTCACCATGGCACCAGCGCCGCGCAATCGCTACGTAAGAGAAAGAGTCCTTTAACTGGTTCTTAAACTAATATTCTTGTATTTCCCAGCAGTTTCCGCTGCGTGATCGTTATGGTGTTGATTTGACACCACTTAGCTTTATACCTGGTGGACGTATAGAAAAGTATTTGGGCAACCTAAACTTTTTCTTCATTAGGGAGAGTACCTCCATACGCGAAAATGGCGGCATAAGCGGGTTCGTTCATAGCTTCATCACCGAATTGCTGGCCGTGGTGCGTGCGCACATTGCTTCCTTGGGCGGCAATGCGATGGTCTCCTTTTATTTGACCGAACTCATATTGTTCGATAATCAGCACAAGAATCAGGTAATATTTAAAAAGTATGCAAGTATGTATAGTTTGTAATGCTCTTAATATTGTTTATTGCAGGGTCAGTGCCTGATTAGCATCGGCGGCGATGCGGTCTATGTCAGCTATTATGCCGATGACTGATATACACGTTTGCGGGGCATATAGCGCCTATTTTATGCGAATCGTCCCAAAAGTCTTTACTATTGAAACCGGCTCTCTTCCGTTTGCTCTTTCTCTCTATTGATGCCAACTACTTTTCGGCTCTCTAACTTACCGCGAGTGGCCTGATCTGTAAGGATAGGCGAATGATTGTTAAATACGTAATACAAATGGTAGTGATTGGTACTTATAACTAACTGTATCGCCTATATAGTTGAAATCGACATGCAATATTTGAACTGTGACTTGACGTTCAACATGTAGGAAGAAATTTTCTTGTCTTGTTATTTGTTTGCTTAATGTTTAAAGTTAGCTACTTGCAATTTTCAAGTCCGTAGTTTGTACATAGTCGAGTTGTTTATTGAATTTACAATTAAATAGATTATTTTCTTTTTGCTATGAGCAAATAGCTCTAAACAATACATTTTACACAAGAAGTGTAATCAATTTTGGTAACACAAAAATCAGCCATCAACTTATGTAACATATATAAAATACTAAATAATATGCAATCTTAAAAAATAGAATCCAAATAATATCTAAAGAGTGTTCTTCTTTTTAGTTAGGCGTTGTCGAAAGCAACACAAACATTACCCACAAATGCAGCAACGCAACATAAACTATAATGCAAATGCGCATCATTGGATAACGACGTAAAAAGGCGCCCACACGTATGCCCACGGAGTCTGCCTGGCGAAGGGCACGCTTAAAGCGGCGTGCGACACGATTGTCAAAGGGACTGGGATTCATTAGCAGCGGAAACTGTGCTTTTGCTGAGACAACGAAAAATTGAATGTGAAATGTGTGTGAATAAGCTCTTGCCAGATTAAAATATCAACCACCTTAACGTACCATCATCCGTACTATTGGAGATTAGCGTGTTGCGCGAACTGCCGCGTTGATGACCCAGTTCCAGCGTATGCATATGCATGCTCTGCTGCAGCTGCGCCTGCATGTTCTCGTGCTGAAGTCGCAATGCATTGCGCTCCGCTGTGACACGTTCTAGCAAGCCCTGGCGCTCGACCAGCGATTGTGTCAGCGCTTTCAAACGGTTCTCGTAATCGTTTTTGGTACGTGTAAACCCAGTTTCGCTGACAAGCTGGCGCTGCTGCTGCAACTGTTTTTCCTTCTCTTGCAGGCGAGTGGCGGAAGCAGCCATTTGATTGCTCATCTGCTGACGGAGCGATGACAGCTCCTGTGTAAGCATGCGCTGCTCAGATTCCACAGCCATGTTGTGTTCGCGTGCTGTACGAAGCTCTTTGCTGAGCGATTGCTCCCGTTGCCGCACGACTCCAAGTTCCAGCTCATGTTGTCGCGCCATCGCCATGTACTCATCCAGCTGTATACGCAATTTCTGCTGCTCCTCGGCGGCATGCTGAAGTTCCTGTTTTAGGGCATCGTGTTCGATTTGCAGAAAGCGAGTTTCACTGTCCCTGGCAGCTAGGTCAGGCTCCGTGCCTTCTGTTAAAGGAGTTTGCTTAAGCTCTGCAATCAGTGCATCCTTCGCTTGGAGGGCACGCTGTGCTTTGGTACGATACTCCTGAAGCTCTAGGCGCTGTTGATCCGTCTCCTTGGCTTGCATTTGTAGTTTGTGCGCTGTGCTTACGTATTCCTGCTGAAGTTTGGCGAGATTCGTTTCCAATTCGGAAATGGAGTGAACATAGGCCATATGAGCTATTTGCGCTTCGCTCAGCTCGTGTATAGCCTTATCACGCTCCTCGGACAATGTTTGAGTTAAACTTTCCAACTCCTGTGCACGCTGCTTAAGGGCAATATTCTCGTTGTCGTGGTTAAGCTCATCTAGACACAGACGCAACTCATCGCGCTCGCTAGTGATTTCGTTGAGGGCAATCTTAAAGGCTGCCAACTCATGTATGTCCATGTTGTTGCCGTTGTCGGGATTAACCGAGAAACTCGCCGAAGTGGGCAACTTGTGTCGGAGCTCTGTGGTCACCACATGAGATCCCTCGCTCTTGGTACTAGACGCACTGTTCCCGACCATGGACAATGACATGGGTGTGCTACTGTTGCTGCTCGAACGTTTTGCGGGAGAAAGTGTAGATTTTAAGGATTGTGTACTGCTGGTCAAGCTTATTTTCATTGTGTCCAACGCTGGCCCAGCCTCAACCTGTAAAGCTGTAGCAGCATTCTGGTCTAGTTTGTTTAGTATGTTCTCTGCTTTATCCGCCAACCCCGTTATCCACGACGACATTTCAAAATTCAATGACAACTACACAAAACTAAGCAAATGCTGAATACGTGGAAAAGCTGTTTGTTTATGTCAGCGCCAGTTATGCTTAGTGTCACAATAGCTGCATTATGCAGCACTGAGAATATCGATACTATATTTTATCTAACAAGTCTATCGATAAAATCTAATACTGCACACACACAAAAATCAATAGTCGCCGCCATATTTTTTCACTTGTGCTCGGACGCGTTTTTATGTTTAGGTAACTGGAAAAATACGAATAAAAGTGATTATATAGTGAATAAATAGCGGCATATTATACAATTTTATAGTTTCTTTATTGCATGGTATAAAAACCCCGTTCGAACCGAAACGGCAAACGTGTGTGCGCGTCCGAGGAACTGTGTGTGTGTGTGTCTCAGTGTTCCGGGTTCTATAAAATAACTCAAAGTAGCGTTGCCTTTGCTGTTGCAATAACTTCCGCAAAAGTATGGAAGGAGCTGCACAAGTAGCGGCCCCACCGGTAGGTGGGCCACGTGGTGGTGGCTATCGAGGACGCGGCGGTGGCCCTCCGATGCGTGGCGGCTTCGAGCGCGGACGTGGACGGGGTATGGGTCGCGGTCATTTTATGGGTGGCATGCGCGGTGGCGGCATGGGCGGCGGTGGGCCACCAATGCAGGGCATGATGCAGGGACCGCCTCGCGGCATGCGGCCCAGAGGCGGATTGGGTTATCAGGGCCGTGGTGGCGGCGGCGGCGGCTTTCAGCCACGCGGTGCGCCCATGGGCATGCGAGGCGGTCGCCCGCCTATGTACCAGCAACGTAAGTATATTAATAGTAATATTAATAGCCTATTATACCTACAAAAACGAAACCAATGCAGCGCCCAAGCAGCACACCGGCGCCGATAACAACAAGACGGTCTCGCCTGTGCCCGCGGCAGCAGCCTCTGCTGGCGATCAGCAGACCGGTGAGGCGGCAGGCGAAGACGGCACAGACGCATCAGCGGCAACGGCCGGCACAGCCACAACCACAGTTAACTCACATGTCGCAAGCGTTGCGACAGGCAGCAGCAGCAACGGCGGCGGAGGACCTCCTCCATATATTAGTCGAGGTCGAGGTCGCGGCGGTCCGTTCGGTGGTCGTGGACGAGGCGGCGGCTACAATCCACATATGAACGGCAGTGGCGGCAATGGGATGTATTCACACTCACATCATAGCAGCTCCATGGGCGGACCAGGGGGCGAGCATGGCGGAATGCCTCGTCGAGGCTCAATGCGCGGCCGTGGCGGTGGCTATAATCAAGGTATGACTCGGCCACCCATGCAACATCACCAACAGGCACATAATGTCAATACACAAATTGCACCGGTACCAGCTCTCAAACGCGGCGCACCCGGAGGACCAGGTCCCAAACGTGGACGTTACGAAGGCGGACCCTATGGCCAGCGACCCATGACACCAAAGTATCATACGGCATCCGCGCACATGTCCCAAACATCATATGGCTCACCACCCAGCCATCATGCCCCAGCACAAAGGTAAGGCCAATATTTAACAAGATTGGTAAGAAATATAAAGTTTTAGTTAGGTTTTCTTTTGTTATAAATCGGATTGATTTTCCAAATTTGCATAAACATAAATAGTTTGTGTGATTAATTTATTAACACACACATTTGTATACACCATCCATAAAATGGGAAACCAATTTCTTTATAAGCCCTTGCCTAGCACCAAGCCTTCAACTCCTTTTTAACTTCATAAATCATTAAGTGCTGAAAATGATTGTGGCTACCTTAGCACAAAAATATGGTAGTATTAACTGACCAAAATATTAATGCCAACGTTCACTGCAGCCATCATGGTGGATATCAGACGCACGACCAGACGCAAGTTGATCCATACTCACAGAGCGGCTATAGTGCACCAGCAACCGCTCAGCAAGGCTACAATGGTTATGGTCAGAGCAGTGGATATGCAGCACACACAACACAGACGAGTACGCCGGCCAGCAGCAGCTATGCGTCGCATCATGGGGCCGAATACGATCAAAGCCAATATCAAGGCTACAAGTGAGTAACAGTTTAGACCATAAATTAAAAGAGATTGCTAACAGAACCCATCTTTGTTAACAGCTCCACAGGATATGCCACCCAGCCGGACACACGCTATTCGTCATACAGCCAAGACTATAGCCAACAGTACGGTTCGACAGCCGTGGATTATAATGCAGCTGGCCAAGCGGACTACAGTCAGCAGAGCGCTAGTTACGATGAACGCGCCTATGCTGGCTATGGTAAGTCATTTTTAACTCTGACTAGTTTAAATTCCCACACGCATTATCGATTTTTGCCAACTCCCCTCCCTTCCTGTAGATTCGCAGGCATATTCGCAGAACTATTCGAATGCAGCTGCCTATTACTAGACAACAGCCTGCCGCATCCCACGAATGGCGATACACATTAGTGAAGAACGCTGCGCGTGCTCCCACACGTTTGCCAAATACCAAAACAAGGGATTAGGGCCAACGAGTATAACACAAATATGATGTTTAATGCAGAAATTTGCTTGCTATATATAACAATACACACACGTAGACACACATACCCACATACACTCAAACACACAATTAGTCTTAAGCATAAAGTTCTCTTTTCCTAGCGTTTAAGTTGAACCGTGTTGCAACGTCTTAAATTTCACTTCCCTCCCCACCTAACCAACTTTCCGAAACCTTTGTGTTTGTTCGTCTTTAATTCACCAAATACCCGATCATGTGACTGGCAAGAAAATTGTATTGCCTGTTGTTAAATGTTTTGTTAGTGGACAAATGGAGCCTTGCATCGGTATGAGTGCTCCCGCCAATAAATCCGATTATGTATATTTCTTTATATTTTACAACTATTTTTCAATTTATCTACTTGATGAATGCGAGCCAAAACTAAATCAATATTGTGAATCATGTCATATTGTATACAAAAAATTGCAATTTATAAATTTTAGTTTATAGGCAAAGCGCTATTACGCAGAACATCTCTTAAAAATTGAAAATTTTGTCTACTTATACTTTTTTTAATAACTGAAAAAACTGAAAAATTTACTAAGCTTTCACAGACATTTTTTGTTTCTTTACTCTATTGACGTAAAAAAGAACGCAATTATAATTTTTTTTCCTAATAATAGCAAAAATTTAAGCAACAAAATCGTAAAAATGTAATTCTTATTCATTAAGCTGAGCAAAACAAAAGAAAAAAACAGAGAAATACACAAAAATTTATTAGCAAAACAAAGCAAAAAATCTTAAAATTTATAAAAAGTCAATAAAATAATGTTCTAAAATGTGTGTAATGCATTAACCTTATTTAAACGTAAATATTATTATTTAAAATGTTTTGTTTTAACAAAAATCTATAGTACCAAGTTCATCTAATTGAGCAAATAAAAATAAGTGCAACTACACAAATTACAAACAAAAAAGACTACTGATTTTATTAAGAATCAGCAAACAACATAAGATTACAGTTCAAGACCAATTCAAGCCACAATCATAATGAAGTAACAGCCCAAAAAGTTGTGCAATATAAAACGAAAACAAAAAATCAAAAGAACCAAAAAACAAAAAATATAAAAATACTGATATAAAGACAAAGACAAATGAACCCGAAGAACAAATAGTAACTATCGCATTTAAAACGATCTTAAATGTTCATCGAAACAAATATTTAAAAAGATACTTCGCCATAAACATTTTAACTGACTGTTCAAGAAAATACAAAATTAAGAAAACGAACAGTCATTTTTGCCTAAAGAACATAAAAGTATTACAAGCGAAACCAAAGGCACTGACAAAAGAAAATATAATATTAAAAAACAAATACATACATATTTGGTAAGTTAAGTATACAAGCCATTTAAGGGCTAATCACCAAAAAAATATGCAATACCTTAAATTATATGATAACTCAACACTCAATTCATTACATATATAAAGAAATCTTTCACAAATCTACATATTATATTGATATAGTAAAAAGTCATGTGCCAGCATTTATCCTCTGGGGTTCTAAGTCTGTCTTGTTCTGTAAATAAGTTTTGGGGGTTTTTAGAGTATAGAATTTACTAGCTATACAAAATATTTGAGCTGTTGAGTTTTACTACTTAAAATGCGGGCTATTGCCGCGTTTCTATGAAATTCATGTAGCATTTAGTTTTCTTTTTACAGGAATGAGAAAACTAAATTAACAAAAAGAAAAGCGTTTTTAAACGTTTTTGAAGAGTGAAGGAAATCAACTAAAAGGATTATGAAAAAGGTGATAATATCGAAAAAAAAACACAACACAAAAAAAACAAAAACCAAAATGAAATAATTTGAAAAACTTTGTTTTAATTATTGCACTTTTATGTTATTTACACTTTTGTTTATGTGAAAACAAATTTTATTTGTTTATAATTTATAAAGTTAAAACGCAAACTTTTAATGTGGCTTTAAAGACTGAAAAGACAGTCCTAAAACGTGATATATAGAATTAGAAAAGACTGAACAAAGCAACATGCTATTCGAAAATACAAAAGGCCTTAAATATTTTTATTTTCCTAACAAATGCCTACAAATAAGATGCATTCAATATTAAAAGTAAACAAACAACTCAAAAGTTTCAGAAATTGACAACAAAGAAAATCAATGAATATTACAAAACATTTATTTATTCTGTTTTTGGCAAAAAAAAATCGTAATTAAAACAGTACCAGGTACTTATAACGTTATTTTTCATTCTCATATATATAAAACATAAAAAATATAAGAAAATCCAGTATTTTTACGCCCACAGCTCAATTTGTTGGTCTTGTTTATACAATTCAAGCAATTACGCATTCTATGCATAAGCTTACTCTAAAAATAAAAAATGATTAGAAAAGAACGCCAATGATATCAAAGTACAAATATACAAATAACCACAATTCAAGCCAAAAATAATTTTCTTAAATTTTAGAATTTAAAAGAAGAATGTTTTACAAACAATATTTATTTCACAATTTAATGTGGAATGCATTTTTACGTTTTGCTGTATTATTTGTTTAATTTTTATTTAATTAAATAATTTATTTAATAAAAAGCGTACATTGCAAAAAACAACTTAAATTTATAAACTATGCTATAATACGCAGAATTTTTAATACATTTCTATTACAGCAAGCAATAAAAAAAGTTGAAAAACCCAAGTATCGCTTATAAATCCATTGGAGCGATTAAACTTACATAAAACACCGCTGTAAATTATTACACATTGTTAATCTACGGAGCCAGCAATACTCGACTTATGATTTTTAACAAATTTTAATTACTTTTATAAAGAAATACTTCGTTGATCCGAAGATGATAAAAAATAAAAATGCAAATTGAATGCGCATTAACCAAAATATTCAATGTATATGGCTATGGGAACAACAGCGATCGAAACCGAAAATCTATTAAGTGTTAAAACTGAATTCT
Source organism: Drosophila lacertosa (assembly GCA_004143845.1). NCBI lineage: Eukaryota > Metazoa > Arthropoda > Insecta > Diptera > Drosophilidae > Drosophila > Drosophila lacertosa. The sequence continues at coordinate 33,050 of SCDZ01000281.1, read as the reverse complement.
ATTTAAATTGTTACAAAAATGTTTCACGAAAAAATGACAATTTCTGCACCGGCTGTTTAATTCTAAATAAACTGTTTTGTTAGACATAAATCAAACTTTTATGTTAGCAATTTTTCTGTGAATATATTACTATTCCATAAAAAAGACAACGTAATTTGGACAAAGCGAATCAATTCATAATTGGTATGCGAAGCAATTAAAATAATAATACAAAAAATGTTACTGAAATTTTTATAAAGTCAGCTATGTTTTTAGACATTGCTGAATTGTTAATATTTTGAACGTAAATGTTGAAATCGTTTTTTGCTATACCAACAGCTTTTTTATTGATGTACGATTGACAAATAAATTTTTAAAAGCCATAGAAAACCTTAACGGAGCCCATCAAAAATTTTATTTTGTTCATTTAATTATTTAGTAAATTTTTTGACTAAAATAAAATAAGAGTAATGCCAACTTAAGAAAAACAATTTTTTTGATTATCTTATGTGATATTTAAAATGGTAGAAATTTCAAATACCTTTAGATTGAGACGAAAATTAGACTTTATTTAAATGAACCATTTTTGTAACGTATACACTTTGAAACTTCAGAAAAATTCAAGTAGATATATGGTTATTTTTGCAAGTGCTTTATGTAAGGGAAATATGTACTTTTAATTAATATTGAATAATATGTGGGTTAAAATATGTTGTACAAAGTTTTTATTTGTATTTTGCATTACTAAAGTGCTCCAAAACAAAAGAGTCAATAAAAGTACAAGTTAAATGAGATCAACATGCACAATACGTTTTTCGGGGGTCCTTGAGTATGTTCGAATATATACAAATATGTGATATATAAGGATAAATATTGTAAACATTCATTGGGTTGTTTTTTATTATTATTGAACTAGAGAGCTTCCAAGTTGATTAATTCACATGCTTATCGCCTTTTTGCGCAGAATACATGATGCTTATAGTGAGAAGACGCCATTTTGTTGTGCTTTAAAAGAGTTTTCCGATCGTGGGTCGATTTTTCAGGGTCGTGTTCGAACTTATGGTGTCCTGGTGATTATTTGAGGTTTCTAACGACGCTTGCCGAAGCGCAGAAAAACATGGTCGACATCCGTGCGTTTATTATAGTTCTTCAGCAAATCATCAGAGTTCGCGACAAGAGCTATAAATAATTAAGGTTACCTATAGGTTCTAAAGGGTAACTGTAAGTCATGCTCACCCGATGCCTCATTGTTGATGTAGGATTTAAGCGCTGAGGTCAATTGATCGGAGTTCTCCAGTGCCATGCAAACCTTTTTGATATGTTGGGGCATCTCCTCGACGATGCCGGGCTGGCAAAGAGGCGCCTGTGTGGCAGCCTGGGTGCTCTGCACGCACACGGCCAGCAGGACAACGGCAACGCAGCAAATCGCAAAGCTCTGAACGAGAGACATCCTGCAAGTAAAAGTCGCTTGCATAAATATAAAGGACACGCAGCTTAAGATTAGTCCAGGTAGCAAAGAAAGCACTTCGCCTTGGGCTCACTGCTCAACTAATTTTGATTAACTGCTGTAATCTAAATGCCGCTTGCTTGATTATATTGTTGAGCTGCTGTTGCCAGGACAATGCCTTATTGTGCTCGTAACGAGTTATGCGCACAGCTCGCGGCTACGTTTTCAATTTGCCAGCTGCGGGATTTTATTTAAAATCCGAGTTTACCTTGATGACGGCGCTAACGTGTTTACGCTTCAGACAATTTGTTTCCATTATGCGCCAGGCCGAGTAGGCAGCCTGTCCCCTAGACTGATGAAGATGTATCTACCATAAGCCAAACGCACTCATACGCCCCGTTAACCAACGTCTGCTGCACATGTGTACCTATGCCTTAGCGCTGTCTGTGTGCGTGCGTGTGTGTGCATGTGTGTGTGTACCAACTCTAAACAATTGCATGCATCTAATGTCGTGTACGTGTTTTGCGTGCATCTGCTTAGCTTAAAAACCTGGTAAAGCGTTTTTTTACAATGAGCTATTGACAGTGAATTTTGAGAAATTAAGTAGTATATGTGTCTGATGGTGAACTGTAAAATAATGTACTACATTCTGATTTCTGAGACACTGACGGAATTTTTCACTATACCCGTTTTTAACTTTCAGCCAGAGAGCTTGTTTAGTATAAAAGTAAATTTGCGACTGAAGGAGTTCAGATCTTTATCCCAACATAAAACACCCTAACGGATTATGAATTTAAACACATCTAAGTAAAACTGAGCAAAAAGTTAAGCTTTGTCAACGTGTCTGACGCGGGTATATTAAAAATACGTTTCGAGTTTGAAGGCAGGCTTTCAAATCACTGAAAAGGTTAGTTACCATTTAAAACGTCGTTGAAAGTTTTTTTGTCAACGAAAAATATGGTTATTAATAAAAATATTAAATACATAGTTTCTGCATTTTTTTGGTAATTTTTATATATTATATTATAGATAAACAGCTACTTGCCAGAACATAATAATTGCTATTTGCTATTGCTGTCTGCATAAAAATGTAGAACTAAGGTATAGTAAGGATAGTACAATAGGAAAAGCCTTGGATTTTAATTGGTTTTAAAAGCAATAGCCACAAACTGTAAAATAATCCATATTTATAATTCAAAGATTGAATGTTTTAAAAATCAGACAAACAAATATATTTATAATTCAAAAATTGAATGTTTTAGAAATCACAAAAACAAATATTAACAATTTCGCATTTCTCCACTAAAGCAGCCTAAATAATTATAAAAATATATATTATTCTATAAATATTAAATTATTCTACACAATCTAATTTGCAGAGAAAAAAAAGAAACAACTCAATAAATATATGTATATATAAAATAAAGAAATTCTTAAAGCACTTGTTTAAAAACATAAATCTTGAAGACATTTTTTAAAATCGTTTTATTGCACTTTTATATTTCGAAAATAACTAACCTGTTGTTATTTATAGTTAGTTAATAACAAGATCACTTGTAATTTTTAAAACTCTCTTCTGCTGTTCCGCTGTAACAGTATTGACTGCTGTTTGATGGAATTGAACTTGTTGAACGCAGGCACTCGAATGATGGTCTGCCTTGACAGGACATCAGCTTTTATTTACTTCCGCCGAGCACGCACACTAACCCAATGCAAGCACGCCATTGGCTGGGCACTACAATACACACAAACACACATACACTCGCATGCCAAAGGACCACATGTTGAGCTTATGCATACAGCAACAGAGCACGCCGGTTGGTGGGCGTGCACAAATATTACGCATACGACAGCGACGCCAAGCGAAAGTTGGTTGTGTACTTTTGCAACTTTTAGACAATAGCAAAAAACGAGATACAAACAGATGCGCTGAGTTACTCAATATGTTGATCTATTATACAAGTTTTATCAGCTTTTAATTATGTTATAAAAGCGCATTTTTTATGAGCAGTCGCCGGTCGAATCCACATTTATAGGTAGTTATGAAAATTAATATTGCACTTACGAGCCATCTCCTTAATGTGCCTGTTTAAAGCTTCCTCCGCTTGCCTTAAGTCGCATGTACCTTTGTTGCAGTTACTTACACTCTTACTGATGTACGTCAGTAAGCAAAGTAATCTTCAGTTTATGAGGTTGGGATTTGCAGGCGAAACGTTGCAATTAATTTGCCATGGCGCGTGTTTGGCATGCAAATTATTTGACAAGCTGAACTCTGAGTTTCTACATACCAACAAATCTGAGGGCGCTACGAAAAACACAAAATGATTTAATAAGTCTCAATGTTACATAAGAAAATCAAATTTGTCGCATTTTAAGCTATTACCAAAAAAAAAACTCCTGGTAAAAGCGCCTTTAACCAAAGTGTGAACGTAGATTTGTCTGAGCCAAAGAAACTAGTATAAAGTAAAATTGACGCTTATAAATATAAGAAAATATATATAATAAAAAATTAGATCCGGTTTGTATAGTGGCCCTTGTGACTGACTGATTAAGTAACCTAGAAAACATTTTAACCGAGTACTGCACTGTTAATTTATATATAACAATTTTTATATTAAACAGAAATAAATGTCGGATTCTAGATTTAGAAAGCAATACATTTTCTAGAAAGTTTTCGTATATTGTATTTTCTTGCAAACTTCCTATCAAAAATTTAGTTGACCCAATGATATTTGAATTTAAATGAAGTAAGTCCATAAGCATCGTTTGCCTAGTGACTTAGTTATTGAGTTTAAATTTTAACTATGTGAAATAGTTTTTACTAAGGCAATTGAATTGAGTTGAAAAATTACAATCAGTTCAATAACAAATTAAATATCATATTTTGAACTAAGCAAAATTACTTAAAGGTACCACTCACAAAAAAACATAGCCTAAAATATTTCTTATAACAGTTACCCAAAGAAATTTTAGACCAAAACTATTTGTGGTCATAAGGACCTCTTCAGTGTATTCGGGGTATGAGTGCAAGAGACATCGCAGTCGACTAATTGGGTTACAGTTAACACATTTGCCGTCTTTGATGTTGCGTGCACAAATCAGGCCAAACAGCAAAGTGGTCGCCATATGTGGGCATAATGTGATACACAAAAAAAAGATTGTCGGGAAAGTGACAAATGGGATGGGATAAGGGGAAGGGGGAAGAGAGGAAGAGGGGCAATACTCGCGGTTAAGCATGCCCCATCATTTATAGGAATGATAGAATACAGTGTCGAACGAAATTTGCACAAAATTTGAATAAACTGATTGAGTTTTAGTTGCGGGCACATAATACGAATAGTTCGAACTGGTGAAGGGCATAGTTCTCTACACGGCCATTAACATTTAAATTATTTTCGCAACGCATATGGACAGTGTGCCTGTGTGTGTGTGTGTGTGTGTGTGTGTGTGTGTGTGTGTGTGTGTGTGTGTGTGTGTGTGTGTGTAGAATTTGGTGTTGCACTTTCAACGGAATTTCGTTAAATTTACACAATTACTTTGTAGAATGGAAAATTTTTAGTTATTGACTATTTTAAATAATTTGAAAAGTTCTTGCATAACAATCCAGTACGTTAAGTTATTTTAGTATGAAGTCTTGACACACTTTTGTAATTTATTTAATTCATGAAACGTTTAAAACTAGCCACATTGCACAGATAACCCAACTGATGAGACGCCCATGGTCAGCTCAGTCCAAAAGCTTGGCCACAACAGGATCAGGCGCTGACATCGCATAGCCCAGATGCTGCAGGGCGCGTCGAATTTCGCTGAAGACGCTAGCATCGTCGATGGTCGCCGGTAGGATGACGCGCTCATTCCGGGCGAAGTCGGCCATGGCCTTGCGCATTGTTTTTCCGGAGCGCGTGCGCGGCAAGTTGTTCACCGAGGTGATCAGGCGAAAGGCTGCAATTGGTCCCACCACATTTCGGATAAGCTTAATAATCTCTGCCGAGAGCTTGGCATCCGTCTTCTTGCAGTTCTCGACGGGTATGTACAGACAGAGCGGCAACTGACCCTTGGTCGGCTCGGGCACACCAAACACAGCCACGTCGACAACATCCGGATGCCGGAGAACTGCATCTTCCAGGCTGGAGGTGGACAAACGATGTCCGGCCACATTGATAACATCGTCGTCGCGTGCCGTCACAAAAATGTAGCCACGCTCGTCCTTATACCCGGCGTCCATTGTGTCGTAGTAGCCCTGAAGGAAAAATGTATAGATCTCCAATTGGAAATCGAAAAGTTTAGCTTACCGGAAACTTTTGGAAGTAGAGTTTACGAAAGAGTTCATCGCTCCTGTACAGAGTGGCCATGCTGCCAGGTGGCAGCGGCAGCTTCAGCACAATGCGTCCCAGTTCCGAAGGCAGAGCTTCGGTGCCATCCTTCTTGAGAACCCTAACTATATAAATAAAAGAGTTATATAAAACCACAAAGTATATCTAACTACTTACTATCGTAGCCGACCAGGGGCAAGCCTGTGGAATACATTGGCGGACTGAGGCTCTGCTGGAAGCCCAGGCAGGTGGCCGTTATGGCCGAACCAGTTTCCGTCTGCCACCAGTGATTGAGGACCGGCACCTTGAATATCTTCTGTATCCAAGCCTTCGTCTCGTAGTCGCAGTGCTCGCCGGCTATAAAAATGGCACGCAGGGATTTCATGCAATACTGCCGCCCATAGCTGATCTCCGGATCAGCTCGGCGGATCACGCGAAAGGAGGTCGGCACCGAGAAGACGCTGCACACCTTGTGCTGGTCAATGATCCTATAAAGTAAACAAAACAATTTGTAAATACACTCGAACAATTCCAAAATACTCACCTAAAGTACTGTCCCGGATCCGGTGTGCGATCCGGTTTGCCCTCGTACATGACGCTCGTGGCGCCCAGGCAAAGCGGACCGTAGCATATGTAGGAGTGTCCAACGACCCAGCCCATATCGGAGGCCGCCCACCACGTATCGCCGGGCTGAATGCCATAAATCATTTTCAAGGTGTACATCAGGGCCACCAGATGGCCGCCAATTGTGCGCAGGACACCCTTGGGCTTGTCCGTGGTGCCAGAGGTGTAGAGTATATAAAGCGGATCGTTGGCCTCGATGGGCACACAGGCCACCGGTTGGCCAGCGTCGGCCATGTCCAGCACCGAGGACCAAAGTAAATCTGTCCTATCATCCAGAACGTCTATCGCAACCTGTTCGCGCATAAAGATGATGTTGCGTTGCGGTGGCTTCCAGCGCGACATGTTAATGGCCGAGTGCAGTATGGCCAGATAGGGCACCACCTTGCCTGGCTCCACGCCCGCATTGGCGGCTATAACCAATTTCGGCTCGACGTGCTCAATGCGCGAGCAGAGCTCCCGTGCGGCGAATCCGCCAAAAACCACCGAATGTATGGCGCCAAGACGAACAATGGCCAGCATGGCTACGATGGTCTCGGGTATCAGCGGCATATAGATCACCACACGATCGCCCTTGGTCACGCCCAGTTTGGCCAGGCCACCGGCCAGTAGGACGACCTGATCGTACAGCTCCTGATAGGTGACCTTGCGCACTGTCTCCGTGAGGGGACTATCGTGGATTAGGGCCACTTTGTCGCCCCTACCGGCCAGAATGTGCCTGTCGATGGCATTGTAGCAAGCATTCAAATAGCCGCCCACATACCATTTGCTGAAGGGCGGATTGCTGTTGTCCAGCACCTGGTGCCATGGCTTGTCCCAGTCGAGCAGTTGGCCCAGCTCCTCCCAGAATGCCGCTGGATTTTGCACAGACTTGCGATACGTCTCTAAGTAGAATGGACTGTGCGCCTCGGCCGGCATACCATATATAGACGAAGCACCTTGATAAGCAGACCGATTGTCCATTAGTAGTTTTCGAGTTCATTGCGCTGTGTTGTGGGATTTTCACCAGCTCATTAAATGCTGCATAAATTTGGGGCTATCAATAGAGCTTCAAATCGTCCAAAGCAAAACTAATTTACACTTTCAGCAAATACGATTTTCTATAATATATTCTAAAGAGTCTACGTTGCGGTCACTTGTCGCACATTGCCTATGTAAATATGTATGATCATTACTGCCAGACAGCACAGCATAATCGGGCGCGTGATAATTCTGTTTCTATTCAAATTGAACTTTAAAGTTTCGAAAGTTGCGCCAACGATTAAAAGAGACTTAACCGATTAGTTTGACAACTTGAAAAGCACTATTAAAATTTTATATAATTGTACGGATCGTACGAGTACGTGATAATGGTAATATTTATTTTGGCACAAAACATTTTATGATAATTCAAATATCCATTTGTTTTTTTTTTTTTATTTTTAGATAGCGTGTTTTTTTTCGCAATTTACATACTTTGGTTCATAATATAAAACTTGAAGTTTAGTTTTAAAAAACTTACTGGCGTCAAGATTAGTTTTATTCACTGCATCTGCAACCAACTCCATTATTTCGCACTTTTTCGCAAATGCGTCACTTGAACAATGAATTTCTTGCGCAAGTATATATTTATGTGCACTAAATATATAGATAGATATATATATATGTATATGTATATGTATATATATACACGTATATGTAGATAGGAATCTAGCTATATCGGAAACTGCAGCTCAGCTAAGACACGACCGTCGCTTCGAAGTCGAAACGTTGCAATGATATTGAACGGTCTGCGAAGCGAATGGATATCAGAACCCAAAAGCATTGGATCAAAGGTGTATCGCAACTCTCGCCGAATGGGAATTTTTAAATTTTTTCGAATTAAGTAATACTCTCACCGCTAAACGAGACCCATAACAGAACTTCGTATAATGAGTGAATAGACAAACAATCGACTTTTACATCTAATGCCAAACTAACATGCGAATTATATTAAATATATATTAATACTGAATAGCAGACTTTGAAACCTATGAAATGTCTGCTATTAGTAAACAATTAAAACAATTGATAAATATATCTTTTAAGTCTTCCTTTTGTCTCCAATAACGAAAACGAAGATCAAGTAAATATTATAAGTCAAATTGAATATATGCACAAAAGAGGGCATTTGGAAAGTCAATCAGAACATGTAAACTGCAAAGTTTGGTTTTGATATCTCTTTCTCTTGGCTTTTCCGTCCAATTCTCAGTCGATATAAGCTTTTGCAAAGAGGTTATTATACCTTTGCTAATGACGCAAAAATTTTCATTGTCTTCCGAATTGCTCTATTTTCAATCACTTTAAACAAAATGCATTTACATTTCTGATATTATATTTGAATGAAATTTAACTTTTTTACTTTTTTGTATAAAACTATGAAGTGTTAAATGAAAGTTAATTTATGTATATAAAGCATTCATTCGTCTATTTCTTTTTTTTATCCTTCTTCAATTTTTTGACTGGCGGCTGAGCAGCTGCTGCTGTATCCGCCTCCGTCACCTTCTCCACACTGAAGCCTTTGATGTACGGCTTGACCAATTTGAATACCAGCTTTTCGTGCTGCACATTGCTTGAGTCCAGACTCAATCTCACAGTGACGGGATCAAAGGAATGGAATATAATATTGCCACATCGTTGTGTGTGATCCTCCTCATTGAATGTGAATTTGACTTCGGTCTTGGTGCGCTCCAAACCGTCCTTGCCATCCTTGTCGCTCTTCAAATACAGTGTGCCCTCCAACCCGTACTTGGGTATAAGCACCTGCAAGGCATTTTTCCGCACAAACAAAACATAACTGCAACGAGAAAAAAGGGTTAGCAATGAATTGTAATTCAACTTTTCATTAGTAATATACCCCTCCTCCTCCTCCTCTTTGCCACGGAAGAACAGATGTGTGTTTAGCGCAACAGATGCGCGTCCTGCATATTGCGCCATTTTATGGCGATAATTTAAATTGTTGCACAACTCCTCATTGGACTTGCGTTCCAGCAATTGGGCATAGGTGCTGTCGGCGCCAATCGAAGCTGCCAGCAAGCGATGTACCATAATATCCGAATACCGCCGAATGGGCGACGTAAAATGTGTATAAATTTCGGCGGCCAAACCATAATGAAAGAATTCTTCCTTTTGCAGGCTCCCACTGATGAAGTACACCGCTTGCATCATGCACCGCGTGGTAAGTATACGTATCATCGTATTGAAGTAGGGATTATCCGCCTTAACGCATTTATCCAGTGAATGCGCCAACTCCAGACCAGTATCCATTGTTACCTCAAAGCCCTGATAACGTGCGGCCTTTATTAACGGATCAAAGTTGGTCGGCGGTGGTTTCGGATGACGACGCAGGACTGCGCACTCTGTGAACTCCGCAGCAATGTGGCGCGCCACGGTTATATTGGCCAGCAACATGAACTCCTCTACCATCGAGTTGGTATCGCGCATCTGCTTGACCTCCACTTCAAGGGGCTCATGTGTTTCACTGTCCACTTGAAAGCGTATCTCCGGGGAGGCTAGCACCAAGGCGCTGTACAAAATCAATTATATTTTACATGAGTACATAAAAGCAACTAGAGGAGAATTAAGCTTACCCATTGTCCATACGCCGCTTCTTGAGTATCTTGGCCAAGCGATTAAGATTACGGAGTGAATTGGCGATTTCGTCAGTCTGAGCTGAGTCATCGATTAGAGCCTGTGCCTCCTCATAGGTCATGGCACGTTTTGACTTGATGACGCTCTTGTGGAAGCGTTTAGCCAAAACATTCGCCTCATTGTCCATTTCCCAGATACAGGAGAAAGCAAAACGCTCCACGCCCCCAACCAGTGAGCAAAGATTGGAGCTAAGCAGCTCGGGCACCATGTCAATGCGTTTGCCAACCAAATAGACAGTTGTGCCACGTGCAGCAGCTTCCTTGTCCATTGCATTGCCAGGACGAATAAAATGACTAACATCGGCAATGTGCACGCCCACCTCCAGATTGCCGTTGGGCAGCACGCGGCAATGTAAAGCATCGTCAATATCCGTGCAGCCAGGTGGATCAACAGAGCAAATATATAAATCGCGTAAATCAACCCGCTTGGCGTAGTCCTCCTCTGTAATGGTCCATGGCATTTTTGGCAAGAAACTGAGAACTTCTTCGGAGAACTTGCAATGAGGGACATCGTGTTCCAGCAAGATCACTTCATTTTCAGTGGCCATATTGCCCAGGGGGCCAAGCGAACGCACGAAGTGACCATGTGGATAGCGCGAGTTCCTTGGCCAACTATCAATGGTCACAATTATGCGTTGGTTTTGCAACTTGGCAGCCTGGCGCGTTTCGATGCGTATGCGCGGTATTTTGCGATCGGCTGGCACAAAGATATGCCGGGTGGAGTCCTCAATCAAACTGGGCTGCAGAATGCCACAATACTGTCGCCATTTGCGACGCACAATGCCCACAATGCGACCGGTGGGTGTTCGCTCTGCAGGTGGTGCAGTCTGCACTTGCTGCAGCATTTCCTTCTCCTCTTCGGCACGCTCCTCGCTGGGCACATCATCAGCATACACATTCTTCTCCTCCAGTACAATTTCACTGGGCGCTGACCATTCACTTTCAGGCAACAGTTCTACGGCAACAATATCTCCGTCTACGGCGCGATTAAGCGACTCGCGGCCTTGTATCAAAATCTGTGAATTGCATATAATGTTGGAAAAAAAAGGAACTAAGTTAATATATAGATTAGGGTTAAGTAATTACCCCACAACTTACGCCTTTCTCAAAACTTTCCACGTTGACATTGCCCTCGAGATAGTTCTCCCTGGATGCCTGAAATGAGCCTTGCATTAACGTCTTCTTGCGCAGGCCTTCGAGCAGCTCTTTCATGCTTAAGTGCGGCGGATATTGCGGCAGAGCTTGCTTCTCATTTTCAAATGTCTTTTGTGACAACTTGTCCACCAGCAGCGGAAAGTCCTCAAGTGATTTAACATACTCCGTTGCACTGGCTACTAGAATTCCGTCAGTTTCGGCCTTTGCGCGATTGCCAGCATCGTCGGTCAGCAGCACCACACGTGTGGCGGTGCGTCCGCTGCGCTCAAAGGTCTTGGACTCCTGCGATTTTTGCAAGTGGGTGTCGTACCATTTGGCGGCCAGGCGAATGGCGCGATCATTGCGATCGTTGGCGCTCTCATCGGGTTCGCGATCAGCATACGTGTCCCTGCCAATTAAAAATGTAAATTAACATGCTTCAATATTTTGGCAATTCTACTTACTTATGATGCTCATTGACAAACACATAAAAGTTGCGCGTGCGATCGTGAATAATCTCGTTGAGACGCTTGTAGATAGACGAGCTTTTGTGTTTTACTTCGTTCAGCACCGTGATGAGTACAATTACATTATGGAACACTTCCTCCTCGAGCACATCGATTTGATCTAATACCACGTTGGTGTCCAAGACAATATAGTGTGGAAATTTAAATAGGCTGCTCTTAATGTCGTGCCCAGATGTCAATTGATATACTTCGTTTTGGAAGCAATACTGACATAGATCTGAACCGCATCCAATGTCATCGCGTAGATAATGCTCGCGTACAATCTTTAAAATATTGCCGCGTTTTGTTTTACGCGTAAATTCGCGTAAAGTTTGCATATTTATTTCGAAATAAAATAAAGACTATAATTCACATGCGTACCGGAATAAGGGGACACACACACGTTCCATCAGCTGGTCGGATGTGCACTCGCCGTACAGCATACAAAACAATCAATCAGGTTCATAATGTATATTTGATTTAAGTACAACAATTATATTAAAACAATTCAAATTAAGTTAAAATTGAATTTAAAACAATCTAATTTTAATAACAATGTATATTTTGTTAGTGGTGTTCAAGAAAGAATTTTCATCATGCAATTTATTATAAACGATTACAGCTATTGTATTTTGCAGCACGTAACCACGGAACGTTGTGCAGCACTGTTTTATTATTGTGTTTAAAGTGTCCAGCACGTGTACAGGGCACGTTGCGGTGTTCTTTATTTAAAAATTATTAAACGCTTAAATATTATTTATTTGCAAAATGGTTTCAAATGAAAAAAGCTTTCCGCGTGGTGGAATAGCTAATTTACAAGCAAATTCCGAAATAAGCACATCGAACATCGTAAGTAACCGTTAGTAAAGGCGTAGTTCTGTTTATGAAATTCGGGGTTTTGCAGGTTTTTGGTGCCACACAGAGAAAGATTAAAAAAGCGCCAAAGCCAAAGGAGCAACAAATCGATACCGAAAACAATGAGCAACTGCAAGCATTCTCCGCGGAAACGCTCACATATGACACACTCCAGGAACATATGCTGGTGATGGGTGTAGTTAAAGCAGTAGACGCGACTTCACTGCAAGTTGCATTGCCCGGTCGGATGACGGCACGCGCTCTCGTAGCTGATATATCCGACGCGTACGCACGTGTAGCACAATCATATATGGCCGGCGACAACAGCGAATATAAAGATCTGACACAGCTGTTTAGAGTGGGACAGGTTGTCTATGGACGCGCCATAAAATCAGATAAACTTGAAAAGAACCGCATGTCGCTTTTGCTAACACTTAAGCCTGCAGAAGTAAATAGTAGCTTGCACCACGCCAGCATTAAGAAGGGCTTTATCTTCGCGGGTGCCATTGAGGAGATACAGGAGCACGGCTGTGTCATTGAAACGGGCATTCAAGGATTGCAGGCTTTTGTGTCCATTGCGGACGCTGCACAACAGCATCACATCGGAGAGTTGATCTTTCTTAAAGTCAAGCAAATTCAACATAGTGCCAACAAGAGCACAAGCCAATGTGTGCACTTGGATCAGGACAAAGTGAAAATAAAAAGTCAAAATGAAACAAATCTTGACTACATACTTCCCGGCAGCATTGTCAAGTTCAAGGTGACCAAACATCTGAAAAACGGAGTGGAAGGCACCATGATGAACGAATCGTTCAGGGGCTACGTGAACGAGCATCTTCTGGCCGAAGCACTACATACGCCGCAGGACTACGAACTCAACGAAGAGTACATGGCACGCGTACTCTACGTGATGCCACTAACCAAACTGGTATATTTAACGTTTAATTTGGATATCGCCGGCACAGATGAAAAGCTCAACCCGGAAGACGACGAAGAGCAGCTGTTAAAAAAGGGCAGCATTGTGGAGAAGGCACGTGTGTTGCGCCATGGCACTGGCGGCATCGTTTTGCTGTTAAACCACAAGTACAAGGGACTCATTTCATATGGCTCTATTAAATCGAACTTTAAGGGCAATTACGACCAGGACGTTGTCCTGGCGAAGTACAGCAGCAAGAGCAAACATAAGGTCCGTGTGTTGGGCTATGATGTCATTGAGTCGCTCTACTATTGCACTGACGATCCTAATGTGCTGAACGAGAAGCAGTACACGCTGGAAGATATTCAATCAGGCGACATTGTCTCAGCGCGCATTGTCAAGGCAGAGTCCAAAATTGGCGGATATAATGTCAAAATTGGCAAAGTTAACGGAATTATTGAGTTGCTGCAACTGGCATCAAATATGCGTTTCGAAGTTGGTCAACGATTGCGCTGCCGGGTTCTGGAGATAAATCTGGACCGTAAGATCTGCTATTTGAGCAATCGCAACGAGTATCTTAACAAGAACATTAAGCTGTTAACCTCGCTGCAGTCAGCCCAGCCCGGCAATCTTTTCACGGGTACTGTAGTCAAGTGTGAACCCAGCTATGTACTTGTCAAGTTCTGTAACGGCATCAAGGGAGTACTACATAAACAGCGTCTAAACGAGCTTACGGAGAGCACATTTTTTGAAGGACAAACCACAAAGTTTCGCATTGCTGGACGCAATCAAGACCAGGTGCTACTAACACTGCCTGAGGAGAAGTTCCAGCTTGGTGAAATATGTCCCATTGAAGTGACAAATGCTTTGGATGCAGGTTTGGAAATTAAAATAACGTACGCTAGCGATGAGCAGGACACATCGATGGCAGATGAAGAGGAGAATGTTGAGGAGTTTGTCGGACTGATCCCACTTCGGTTACTATCGGACTATGCGGATTTGCAGGAGGCACAAAAACGCATCCATCCCGTTGGCAACCACACCGAGGCCGCCTGCATCATGCAAAACATTTTCAGTTTACGCGATGTGCCGTTTTTCAGTGAGAACATTACCAAGGATTGGCGCAGCGTACAGGTGGGTGACGTGCTGCGGGCTCATGTGAAGCATGCCAGTGAACAGGTGCTGGAGCTGCTGCTGCCTGTTCGTAATTACAACAAGTTGGTGAAGTTGCACGTAAAAATGTTGTGCCAGCAAACCACTCGCGATGTGCCCGTCAATCTATCGCCCGATCAGCTACTGTATGTTAAGGTGTTAGGCAAGGAGGTGGAAACCAAAACGCTGACTGTGTCCGCGAAGCTTACAGATGTGTGGAGTGGTCAGCTTACCGAGACAGCAAAACTAGTTGAAGGGTAAGTAGACCTAAGTAAAATAAAATAAACTCGCTTTAATAAATAAAATTCGTACAGATATTTGGATGAAGTGGCGCAGATTCAAAATGCATTGAGTTTGGTAGATGCGCCGATTGCAAAGCACCAAATGGGCGACAAAGTTAATGTCATCTTTAAAGGCATCGATCCGACGACCAACAACTGGATATACAACTTGGAAGGCTCCAAGACAATAACAGCATTGATGGTGGCTTCCTTGGCAGCCGGAACCGGCGCAACGCCTGAACTGGGCAGCAAACAGCAAGCTGTAATCTTGTGGATCGACTACGCCAGCGATGTTTTGCTGATAAGTAACAAGAAGCATGACATTGAACACATAAGCAGCAGCAAACAGCTACCGTCAAACTTAATTGCAAAATCGGGCATGAAGGCTAAAGTGTTGCTTAAGCTGGACAGCATAGTGGTGTGTTCACTTAAGAAGGGTGCCAGCAATCCTTTGATACTTTGTCCGGTGCGCCTACATCCTAACGACATAGAGAATTCTGCCAGTGCATGTCTGCGACAGGGCGACTTCTGCAACTTGGCGTTTATACATGAAACGCTGCCCATTGCCGTGCCAGAGTCCGTTTGGAAATTGAGTAAGGCAGTCAAACGTCCCGCTGCCGCCATTGAAGCTGAGAAAACGCTAGTTAAAGCTAAGAAAGTTAAGGTGGAAACGAACGCAACAGTCAAATTAACGCCACAGAAGGTCATCAATGGCAAAAAAGTAAAATCTGTGCCAGTGGAAAATGGCAAGCTAAAGAATGGACAACTTTTCTTTGAGGACAAAAAACCTGCTGAGTTGAATACATACAAACCCAATGCAACTGGTGATTCATCCGACAAGGTACGACTGCCGGGTATTTCAAGTTTCTGGGGCACGGACGTTAAGGGATTGAATGGCAAGCCCAAAGAAAACTCTTCCAGCGATGAGGAAGAAGACAGTGCTGCGGCGGAAGCCGAGGCACACTCAACCAAGAAAAAACGGCTAAACGCCAAGGAAAAGGCAAAGGCAGAAGTGAAGGAAGAGCAGCGTTTGCGCGAAATCGAAGACCGCAATGCAGATCCCAATCATCGACCCGAGACTATAGATCAGTTCGAGCGTCTGGTTTTAGCCGAGCCCAACAGCAGCAAGTCCTGGATACAGTACATGTCCTTCCTGCTCTCAAATACAGAGATAGACAAGGCTCGTGACATTGCCCGACGCGCCATCAAAACAATTGGGTTCCGTGAGACTAAAGAGCTGCGTAATGTATGGACAGCACTTATTAACCTAGAACTCAGCTTTAACTCAGCCAATTTCGACGATGTGCTTAAGGAGGCACTAAGCCATAACGATCCTCTTGAAATTTACCTTAGCCTCGTCGAGGTACTTAAGTCGCACAATCTTAAAGAGCGTCTTATAAACACATTAAATCTTATGATGCGCAAGTTTAGAACAGAGTTGCAGGTCTGGCGTGTGGCTGCAGATACTTACTTTTGGCTTGGCATGGTGGATCGCGTGCAGCCAACGCTGCAGCGTGCCATCAGCGTTCTACCCAAAAATCAACGTAAGTTTATTGCAATCTTAATGTTTACTTGAGTCCAAACTGGCATCATCGAATATAGATTCTGGCATGAACTTTAAATTCCAAAAGCATAATTTTTTATCTTTTATCTTATAATTGTTATAGTGCATTTAACATAATTTGTTTATATTTTATCCGCAGACATCAATTGCATTGTGGCATTTGCAAAGCTGTTTGCCCAAAACGATGATAATGCCATGGCCCAAACATTGCTGGATGATATTGTGACCTCATATCCAAAGCGAATTGATATTTGGGTTCTTTACGTAGACATGTTAATCAAATCTGATCTAATTGAATCCGCACGGTACGTAATACAAATTAAATGCAATCTTGAAGTCTGCTAATTAATTTCCATTTAATTTTTAGAAATTTACTTGAACGTGCAGTGCTGCAAAAGTTGCAGCCGGACAAAATGCTTGTAATCTACAAGAAGTATCTGGACTTTGAGATGAAACACGGCACGGAGGTGAATGCGGCAAGGGTTAAGCAGTTGGCTGAGCAATACGTCCAGGGTCAAAATAAATCGCTCAAATAGGTTGGATAACGTATTGGATCTGCGTTGATTGCATCGATATATAAAGTTAAGAGTAAATTACAAATTCTATAAAACTCTGGGAGCTTCCCCCTCACATTAACGAAACAAACCAAGTGGCACTTAAAGTAGATCTGTTTTTGTTGATACTTTATTCTAAACGCTATTTTAAATGAAGTGTGTGATTCTTGGATGCTACTTTTTTTTAAATATATGTATATTATATTTATATAGAAATACATACAATTGCGGCCACTCCCAGAGGCGCAGCTACATGGAAATATGTAGTGGCAAGATCTGTAGAGCGTGCCACAGAAAAAAGGACTTGAATTTTTTGAACAATGCATGAAGGTTTGGGATCTGTGTTATATATAGTAAGTATGGTTACACATGAGAACACAATTTGCTTAAGCCTATTCTGGGGTAGTGTAGTAGAGGGTGCGGATGGCGATACACAGAACACCTGACATATTACAATGACAATGAATTATTATTCTTACACATTAATCAATAATAATAGAAGCAAATGATAGAAAATGTTAATTGCTTATGTGATTATAATTAATTTATACATAAAACAGTCTTGAGCGCAGCGCAGCTGGGCGCCCAATTTCAATCCTTAAATATGCCGCGCGCTTTAGCTGATATCTTTCGCACACGTCCCCGGCTGCTGACGCTCACCAGATGTTCATCATCACTGTTTGCCGTGCTGCTGTTGCCACCGTCGGTATGTGGCTCCTCTTCAAGGTCCTGGGAGCTGTTGTTGCTGGTCGCCGTATGAGCGTCGCCGTTACGCATGCGTTTGCGCTGAGTGTGCGCTTGCTGCTGATCTTCCTCATCGGATTGCTCATTGTAGCGCGGGCGCTTTTGATTGCGACCGCTGCGCTGATTGCTACGAAGACGATTGGATCGACCGCGTGGAGCCTCATAATCGTCATCATCGTTGTCGTTATTTAAGGACTGATCAGAGGTTGCACGAACATGACGACGTTGGCGTTGTTCGCGCCCCTGAGTTGCAGTCGCTGCTGATGAGGATGAGGTTTTGGTTTTACGCCGTGTGCGACCATTGCTGGGCGCGACGTAGCTGGTTAGAGGCTGATTGTCTTCAGAGTCTGTGGCAGTTTGATCATCTTCGTTTTCATTGTTAGTGGGTTGAGAGCTGGAGCCGCCGTCAGTGCCTTCATCAGAGGCAGCGGCATCCTCCTCTTCCGGAAGTTCCGCTGAATGCTCTTCCACCTCCTCTTGCAGCTGCTCTTCACCCTGGGAGTGCTCTTGACTGTTACGGGCGCGCAAACGTCGCGTTGTTACATTATTTGTTGTGGAGGTGGGACGCCTGGGATTGGACAAATCAGACAGCAAACGCGAGCTGCTCAGAGGATCAAGGCTCGTGTCCAATTCATCAGCATTCCGCTGATGACGCGATAATACACGCCTTGGAGCACGGGATGCTGCCGCCGACTCACTACCCAGATAGTTATGATCGTGCGCTGCCATTGGGGACTCCTGCTGGCTGGTGCTGCTGGTTGTGGACGTGGCATGCGAACGTGTCATGTGCGTGCTACGTGGCACCGATGGTAAGCGACGCCGCAACGCAAGCGGGTGAGGGGCTGGTGTGCTGGTTTTTGCAGGTCCAGCGGCAGTTTCTGTTAAAAAAACAAAGCAAACATTAGAATATTCGTAAACTGCAAAAAAGCTGCTGCAACTCACTTTGCTGGTTGTTGGCCAACGGTTCATTATCACTGTCATCATCATCGTCCTCTTCGCTGTCCGCGGCAGCCGTCACAACGGTATTACGGTTCGTTCGCAACTGACGTGATGAAGTGGCAGCACCGCCCACTTGACCCAAAGCAGCGCGACTAGTGGAGGGCATATCGTCTTTTGTGGGCGTAGGTAGAATCTAAAACAAATATTTATCTATATTTACTCTACTCGTATATAATTAAAATAATGTTATTGCTCACCTCTTCAGCCTCTTCGCTTTCTTCATCCTCCTCTTCGATATCACTGCCGCGTGCCCAATCCATGAGCGCACGTTTCGCGCTCTGCCTTGTGGGTCGCCCAGTCGGTCCATGCGAATCTGTATCCGACTCAATAATACGACCATTGCGAACGGGCAGGTGATAGCTGTGATCATTTTCAGCTGCATTCTGCGAACGTCCGCCATTAGCACGCGTGATGCGGGAGGGGCTCTCGAGGCTAGAACCCCCTGATGCAGCAGCCGCACTAGTGCTGGGCCCATTGCCCATAGCCGATGAGCTCTTGGTTTTTGTTGGTCGACCTTTTTTGCGCGGCGTCTGACTATCCTGAGTGCTATCATCTGCCTGCGAATGGGAAGCCGTCGCATGATGTTCATCCTCGGAGCTGCCCAGCAAACGGCGTGTGCGACGAGTGGGCGCCACAGTTGCGCTCCGACTGCCACTAGGCTGCTCGGACTCATCCCGTCGGCGTCTTTTGCTTTCGTGCCTGCGCTGGCCTTTGATCTTGCGCTTGTTGCCACCAACTGCTGCACGTCCGCGTCGCCGCTCGTTGGGATTATAACTCTCTTCAGAGTCGTTGGCATTGGTCTCTTCATCGCTGACATTCTGGCGCGCAGGCCGACCGCGACGCCGACGTGTCTGCTGCGGCGAACTGGCATTCGAGTGGGCATCTTCATCCTCATTTTCATCACTGCTGCCATCCGAAGTTGTTTCCTCCTCTTCTTCTTCCTCCTCGCTGTCCGAATTGCTGCTGCTCTCGTGGCGCCGTTGCTGCGGATTAGACGACGAAGATGTCACACGATTTGAGCTCGGAATGGTGGCACTAACGGCTACGCCATTGCGACGCCTGCTGCCGCGCTGAGTGCCACGCGACGCCTGCTGCTGTGCCACACTATCGTCGTCATCATCATCATCGTCGTCATCCTCTTCTTCATCGCTGGTATGCGCTGGCAATCTTCTAGCAGTACCCGGCGGCTTTTGGGTGCGCCGAGTAGAGCGATCTGTAGGCGTACGCTTGTTGGGGCTGCTCGAGCCGCGTCCGCTGCTGCCTGATTTGTTCTTGTTGGCGCGTCTGCGCGCCGCCTTCCAATTGGTAACCACCGTCTTGATGTGCGACTCGAAAAGCGCACTTAAACGCAGTGTCATTGCATAGATCTGCAAAAAGACGACAAAGATCAAAAATAACAATTAAAGCGGTTAGTGAACAGAGTTATAGAAATCGGATTCAATGGAAATTGAAAAGAAGTAGTAGTAGTAGTAGCCCAAGAGCAACCTTACCGCTAGGTTATCCTATATTAGTTGATTGTCACGGATCGTCATTCATTTGGTTTAGTTCGAAATATTTGATGGGTATTGATTGATTCGAGTGATTCGATTGATGGTTTATGAGTTGGGTGGTGGTAAATTTGAAGTTTGAAGGCATGTTAACAAATTGCAAAAGAAACGTTAAGAGATGAGCAGGTGTGTGAGCTTGTGTGGTGTTAGCAGTGCGGGAAATAGGATAGATAACGAAACACTATTGGGTTTCTATTCATTATATATATATAAGAGCAACATAAAATACCAATTGAAGTAGTTATAAACAATAGAAAATAAATTTGATATATATATTAATTTTATATCCGCCATTGCAATTATTTTAAACAAAAAACTCATCGGATTAAAATAAATCAAAAAAGAAATCGTAATCCAATAATTGTAAAACATAAGATTCGGTGTGCCAAAAACAAACAATATTTTTTTATATTGCACAAAAAAAAAATAAATGGAGTAACTAATTTGCATAGAAAAGTGCATATAGCCAATCATATTATTGTGTAAACCAACATAAAATCTATATAGATTTGTAAAAATTATAGCCAAAGCATAAGCACTTCTCTTCAAAAATGGTTGACAAACTCTTTTCTGCACTTTAGAACAAGTCTTGAAATAAAGAAAACAATTTGTTTTGCTTTTTACAAATGATTTAAATACCCATTACCCATAGACAGACATTAGTAAAATCAAAGCAACAAAATGACAATAAGATTAACTGCAATGACAATGGCGATTGATTGCACATTTGGCATTGGTTTGAAATAAATGACGATCTGCAGCAGTAGCCAGATCTGGCCAGGCGACTCACCCGTGAGCGTTTGTTGGTATTGTAGTTCTTGGAATTAAGAAATATGAGGCGCACATCCTTGGCAAAATCTAATGGATCATCATAATTGCCACCCAAGAGATCCTCTTTGACTGTACGCAGGTCCATCGGTGTGGCAATGATTTCCAAATAGTCTGGAAACTCAATCGTATCGACTGGCTCGCGGAATGGCAACGAATCCGGCCGCTGCCACATCAGATCCAAAAGTTGCCGGCAGTCAGAACGCCAATCGCCATCTGAACGTATGCGGTTTGAGCTGTAATCAATCGGTATTAATAGAAAAGTTTCAATTTTAATTCATATTGCTTACCGTCGCGTCGACGAAACGCGTTGACGAGCAGCTGCTGCTGATGTGGTTGGGCCGGTGCTAGTCGAGGGCACAACATCCGAATCTGCTTCGTTTTCCGACTCCGATGAGTGATAAACATCCACTAGCTGATGATAAACAGCAGCAACATCTATGTCATCCGCATCTCTGTGTACGATAAAAAATGTTTGAAATTAAAATAAAGCATTATATTAAACCAATTTTCTTCTGTTCTTACCTAATGATACGCAAACAAAGATCGGTCACAATGCGGGCATGCTTCACAATACTTGTGTGCCGGCGATTGTACTGCTCCGCATTGGTCGCCAGATATCGCACATCAAACTGTGCTGAGGTTATACGGCGATAAAAATGATTCTCGAAACGCGATTTGACCGTTGTTAAGTCGATGGGATATTCAATTAAATAGGCATAGTCGGGATAAATATTAAGGTCAACTGGTGCCAGAAAATGTTCCGCGATTGACAAACGCATGACCTACAAAAAGACGATAGCAAAATTAATTACAATTAATTATTATACGTATTGTTTACTTCATAATTTAGTTGTTTTGCTTTAGTTTACATTAAATAGTAGGCAGGAAAATCTGACCCATTATTTTAGTTTTAATAAAACGGTTAGTCTCTGTTCAAGTTTAAAATAGAAAGCAACGCCAAAAAATTTAAAAAATCTCAGTTAAAATATTTTGAAAGAAATTTGGAATGCAGGAATTTGGAATTCAGGACTTCAGTTAAAAAGCTTCCCAAATGCAAGTTATTTTAATACCAATTATTTATAACATTTTAAAAATCATGTGCGCTATAATTTAATTGAATACCTTGTCAGATGAATGCAGTTTGCACTCTGCTCACAAATCTTAACCATTAACACAAAATGCAATAGCATTTCTTTTTTTTCAGCATACATTATCTTTGGGCTATTTATGCAATAAATAGACATTAAGTTTACCTGCTCGAGCCCATTGATAATACGACGGCAGGTTCCATCACGGTCGCCACGATGCCACTCTTCAGACTTGGGCTGATATAGTGTGGCGCGTATCTCTTCGGGCAGCACGGGCACAGCACCGCCCACCTCATCTGGCAGTCGATGCTCGTCGATGGGCTCCATATCCCATGGACTCATGTACTCGTACTCACCATTGTCCCAGCGCACGCGGAAACACATAAAGAACGAGTCGGGAAAATCGGCACTAAGCGCATGCCGCGATTCAATTTGGCCCATCCACCAGCCATCGCCGATCATGCAGCGAAAGCGATCGGAAATGCTCCAATTGCGTTGCACCGCCAGATCGAAGGTCTGACGCAGAACCAAAAAGTCCAGAACATCAGGCATGTCATGATACTTGATCTTGAACGTGGTGCCCGTCATATTGCCCTCGTCGTCGATGATAGCCAGCTTTAGGCAGCACAAGCGTGGTGGACGAATCTCATACTTGATGCCAATGACGCGCACCAGCTCGTGATCGCGCAGAGTTCGAAAATTCCAGGGCTCTGAGCTGTGCGACAACTTGTAGACCTTTTTGAGACGAACCGCCTCCAGATAGCGATGATGGCCCTGGCGAAAGTAAACGATCTCGTCGCCCATTTGAGGATAGTAGGGCGCTTTGCGCGGTATCACCTCCGATAGCCACTCGGCGGGCCGGTAAAGCTCTGGTATTTCGCCATTCGGCGCCGTCGGTGGGATGAGCACGCGCTTACGTCCACGCTTTTTGCTGGTGGCAGCTGCCTGGCCTGGTGCCGCATCGTCGCTGCTGTCATCGCTGACGGTGCGACGACGTGACAGTGGTTTGCGCTTGGAGCGCTTCGGTGGCTCTAGATTTGGTCCAGGCGTGTCGGCAACCCAGTCCGAGTAATCGGAGCTGTCTGTTTCCGATTCGTCGCTGCTATCCTCCAGATTCTCTTCTACATTCGAGTAACTGGTGTCGCCTGAGCTGTTGCTGGTATCGTCCTCCTCTTCCTCCTCGTGTGCGGCAGGCGCAGCCGCATCATCGAAGTGCTCCTCTTGACCACGCACAGCTCGCGTGCGATAGGCTGGTTGTGGTCCTCCTTGCTGCTGCTGTTGTCCCGTCTGGGCCCCGCGTCGGCGTCCTGGTCGTCCGCCGCCATTGGCTCGTGTATTGCGTGGCCTGCTCATCCCAGCCAACTGTGATGAAGCTGCACTTGCCGTATTTATCATTATGGGGCGGCGACGCATTTCACGTTTGTATTCCTGTATCTCGTACTGGCCGGCCGAGTAGATGGTCTGCTTGAGGTTTTGCAGTTGAGCGTACTTCATGGGACGCACGTAGGTACGACGCACGAATTTCAAAGGCATTGGCTGCTGCTGTGGTAAAGCCGCAAGCGGTTGCTCGGCCTGCGCTTGCTCACCAACAGCTGCGGCGGGACGTGCTGTTGACCAGCCCTGGCGAGGTGTGCCCTCGGCCAGAGAACGACGTCCGCCCAGCACGTTGCCACGTTGAGGGGCATTGCGAGCAGAATTCGAATCGGGCAATTGGTCCTGACCTTGGCGCATTATAAGACGCTCAAATGACTGATTCGCATTGTTTGCATCGTTGGCATTGGCATTGTTCGCATTGTTACCTTGACGATTGGCCAGAGCAGCAATCATGCGGTCGATATGCGAATAATTCCCACCTGGTCCAGCTACTCCCGGGCCTCCGGCTCCGCCGACAACTGCAACTGCAGGTCCAGGCGCTGGCGCAGCGGTCGGCGGTGCATTAATATTATCCTCGATGACAATGCCATCAATTCCTACGGTGAGATTGGGTATCAGCTGATCCGTGCTACAGCTTTCACGACCGGGCACAAAGCGCTGATACTTGGTCGGATGCGGATTGCCATCGGCGTCAACCAGAAAGGGCGGTGGCATAAGATGCGGCATAATCTGTGTCTGCTCATCTACCACGTGATGGTGGGCATCACGCAGCAACGGTCGGAAATCTGTGTGAAAGAACAGCTCCGTGGGCAGCTAAGAAACAAAATATGAATAGCACCTTTAGCCCAGAACAAATATTTTCAGACTTACCATTTTGTACTTTTCAGTGCCAATTCCAAGACCAAAGATCAGTATGTGACCGTGAGAGTCAGTGGCAGCTATCATGGTGCCATCTGGCGACCATTTTGCATCAAACACGCTGCCATGTCCTTGGCCATCGATGTCATTGAAAAACTGAGCCACACTCACGCCCTGTTCAATATCCCAGAGAAACACCTGACCGTCATGGCCTGCAGAAAGCAAGACATGCTCATCCTTGGGGTTTGATTCCAGCACGTATAACTCATCTTTATGACCACGTAGCACGCGATGCAACTTGGCCGATTTTGAATCCCAAATTTTAATCTGTCAATTAAAGTTTGTTGTAAAGAAAAGGGTATTTGGGTAAATTCTCAAATATACTTACAGTAAAATCATTTACGGCCGTGATGACATAACGATCGGAGGCATCCCAGGCGACCATGGTTACCTTTAACTTCTTGCCTTCCTCCGGCTCAGGGCAGCTACAAGTTAGTACTCAAATAAGTTAACTATATATGATAAATCAGGGCAATTAATTTACCTCGTTAGACGTTCCGTCATACATAGTTTAAGACTTTTCCACTGTTGCGACTCAAAAGTCCAGATGTGTGCTGTGCCATCCTTGCTGCCTGATATAAAGCGCAGACCTCTATGCGACCACTGAACAGAATCAACGGCATCTGTATAAGCCTCTGTTTCTAGTATACGTTTGGGTCCATCTTCGGCCATCATGTAGACGCGCACATGGTGATCTGCAGAGCCGGCGGCCAAAAACATACCACCCGGCGAGAAGGTGGTGCACATCATTTGCGCCTGACCTGGCCGCAGCTTCTCGTGATATTGTGTTGGCCTCGGTGCGAATGTGATCTTTTGACCACGTGGCGTTGAATACTGCCAGAACGCTATTGAGCCATCTGTGCTAGTAGTCACCAAATATTTGAGATCGCTGCGTGGTGATGGACAAAAGTTCACCGAAGTTATCATGCCCGTATGGGCGGCAAGAACTGCAATTGGTGAAGTTGTTTGCATATCCCATACGCGCAATATGCGATCAACTGAACCCGCAGCCAACATTGTGTTATCCAAGTTAATTGCAATATCCGTAATCTCAGCAGATGCTCCCCGCAGTGTAGCCAGCAGACGCCCATCCGCAGCGGACCAAATCTTAATGAGCAAATCATCGGCACCAGTAATAATGTAGCGACCCGTCCGATCGAAAAGCACACAATACACCGACGACAGGTGACCGACGGTGCGCCGCAGTTGCTTAGTCTTGCGATATAGATCTGTAGGCACCAGCAACTTGCGACGCACCAAACCACCATATTCACGGCCGGTGATTACCTTGGCTAAAATATTAATATAATTAGTTTTCGCTTGATTCTTCGGAATAAAAGCGATAACTTACTTAAATTGTGTGTGGGTCTTGTGAGTGCTGAGTCGGGCAATGATATGCCATGTAGACGTGTGCAGTAGTCCCGCAGGGAACGATGCTGATAAACGGTTTCTCTCGTGCGCAGTAAACTTTGACGGCCGGTACCAAGCAGTGAGCTTATACCTGCAACGCTTGGCTGCAGCTCTTTGTCGACTAACGGGCCGAGACGACTACATATTTCTAGCAGATGATTTGGGCCAATGTGCGCGTACTTTCGTTCCTACAATATTTTCAAAAATTAACGTTGTGTCGATAGTTCGATAACATATCGCTCTCAGTGCGCAGCTGTTCTTAGAAGAAGCTCTTACAACCATCTCGCTCTAACGCAGTGGCGGTGACTTGTGTAAAGCATATTCTGGGCAATGCATACATACTCACACGCGTGTGTATGTGAACATGTATATGTAGAAAGCAAGATGTCGGCCACCACAGTCAGATTATTATTAAAATTACTATGCTTTTGTAATTATTTAACAATTTTTCAAAATTTACTACAATTCACTTAAATATGTTATATTTGCAGCACTTTCTCACTTTTTTTATATTACTTCACTATTTTTCACATTAATTTATTTATTTTATTTGTTTATTAATTAAGTGTTAATTATTTACTGTTGCACTTAACTAATTTTCATTAATTGCATAAAAAAATTAAAAGTACAAGACAAGTATCTATTCAATCAATCGATGGTCATGTGACGTCACAAAAGCGCACACGCACTCACTCACTCGCACTCACACAAGCATAAAGTCAAAAGCAAACGCGTAAAATCTGCAATCATGTTTAACTTATGCAAGCACGAATCACTTTAAATGACAAATAATCACACAATAAGTCATAATAACTCACCAATTCGGTGAACGTCTGGTCATGCTCATTTCCCAGCCAGTCGATGCGCCGGGGCAGTACCTGTGGGTGAAGGAAGAAGCGACACACAAAATTTGTTATCACTTGCACTCGCTGGGTATCAAAATAATGACGTCGCCGTCGTCGTCGCTGCCGCCAAAACAGCCGGGAGCCTACTTTTTTTTACCTACTTTTATTAAGCAGACAGACAACGGAACAGACAGACCACAGACAGACGGATTTCTTCCATACTGTCACACCGTTATGCGATTCAGTTCAGTTTCAGTATAGCTTTGAACTCTGAAATAAGCAGACGGCGTAGGCTGCTGCCGGTTGTGCTACAAAAACAACAGCAGTGACGACGACGACAAACCAAAACAAAATATATAAACAAACGCTGTCGAGTTTCTGCATTAAAAATTGCATACCAGAGGAAAGTCCTCAAAAAAAATAAAAAGTGTCACTTTTAATGCGTCACCTCACAACACACATACACGCTACAAGTATACAGATGCTTACCTTTTTTTGCTCTAATTCTTGCACTAGAACCTGAAAATTGAATATTTGGGAATCGGGTTAGTAAAATGTTTGTAAACAAAAGCGAAATTCAAACGATGAAATTGCGCTCTTTTTGCAGGGCGGCGCTCAACACAACGCCCGATCACCGACCTTTGCCGTCTCTTCCAGCGGCCCCGCAGTCAGAAATTTTGATATTAGGAAGTACAATTCTGCAAAAGAAATAATGCGGTACACATTAAATGCAACAAGTCGCTTGCCAAATGCACATAATTATCATAAAATTGCATTTATTTCGGTTCGACCATTCGCGCAGATTCTGCACTCACACGGGCCCTGGGCACTGAGGCTGAGGCCAGCCAGCCAGCCAGAGGTAGCGTACCTCTTGGGCTAGGGCCAAATGGATGCCGTATATGTACAGACTCATGGCTTTTGTTAATATAACGCACCTGGCACTATCACATCATTTGAACTGGGCTGCTTGTTTTCCATTATAACACATTTTATTACGAAATTACAAAATTGTCGCACTGAAATTCGCCTGAAATACTTTTTTCAGCTTCTTCTTCTGTGACACTACGAGTTGCCATTCGGCCTGCTACGTAAAGAAAGTCAATGTGAACGTGCTGTTACTTGAGAGTTTGGTATGTTAAGTAACATTAACATTACAAGTTGGTATATTTTGTTTGTCATATTCTGGCCACACTGATTTTGTACTGCAGTTGCTAAAAAAATATTATTTTTGTACGTTTTATTTCACTCTCTATTGAAATACATCGGCTTAAGACAAATAATTTTCAACATTTAATGCACACACTGCTTAACCAGCACATTTTCCAAAATGGATTGCAATCTAGGCAGCGAAATTGGCCAGAAGATGCGCGTAAGTTTTGATTTTTTCACTTCGCGAAAAATCAATGAACTCGTAATCAACTCTTCTTTTTTTTGTGTTATAATTTAATAATACCCCGCAGAGTGCTGTAAAAGCAAAACTGCTCGAACTAGGCACAGGTGGCTCTGCCGGCTTCATCGATGATGAGTTGCCCGACTATGTAATGGTGATGGTGGCCAACAAACGCACCAAACAGCAAATGAACGCCGAATTAAATCTGTTTCTTGGGGATCAAACAGATTTATTCGTCACTTGGTTGCACGAAGTACTGCAGAAGCTTCAAGAAGTCACGCTGCCCGCCTCGAGTGGTAAGTTTCACACATGCGATTATCATATTAAGCTTATTTCATAAGTATTTTTAGCTAGCAGCAAGAAACGAAAATCCCGGCAAGGCGAGACGCCCAAAGCAAAGGACAAGGATAAGGAGAAAAAAGGCAAAGATAAAAAGGATAAAAAGGCGCACAGAAAATCCAGCGACGAGCAGCTAAACTCATCCGCAGATATTACGACAAAATCAGCAGATTCCTTGCCGGCAATTAACTCCATAACTGATGTCTTTGCCGAGGAGCTGCTGGAAAAAGCCAAAAAGACGCTTGATTTAGATGGTAGCCTTAAGAACGAGCTGATGCTTAAGAAAAAGAAACGTAAAGCCCCCGAAGAAGATGAGCACCCACAGCTACCACAGCAGGAACCGCCAAAAGATTTTGACATACCAACAATGTCCGAGATTAGCTCAACTACTGCGAGTGGCAATCGAGAGAAGGATATAGCCGAACTGGCCGAAATACAGCGAAAAATCTACGTTGCCAAGCAGCACCTGCGCCAGATCGGCGAACTGGAAGCCGAGAGCGACGAAGAAGCGGATGAGGAGGATTTGGACCAACATCTCGTGGAGGATGTGCTTAGTTTAAACGATCAAGATGAAAGTGTTGCAAATGAGTCCTTGCCAGTCGAAGTAGCAACAGCAGGCAACTCCAATTCAGGCACACGCAGAGCCAAAAGTCCCATTGTTTTCAACAGGGCGCCCGAACCGGTGATAGCTAGAGAAAAACCAAAGCCCCAAACTGAAACAGCTGTCCAGCAAAAATCTAGTGAGGAGCGTTTGGAGCGTCGTTCAGTGCACGAGCGATTGGGATGCAAGACCCAAACGGCGCCGGTGCCACAAACGCCACCGGAACGTCCACAGCGTTTACAAAAAGAGCTGGAGCTTTATGTGCCGGCTCATCGGCGACGCAGCGAGCAGCAACAGGAGGAGAGTAAGAAAATGGAGCGTGGCAGAGAGCGCAACCAACGCATCGAGAACCAGCCACGCAACCGACGGGAGCGCGAGCGGGAGACGTTACGCAGTCGCCGTACGCCTAGTCGTAGTCCAGAAGTAAAGCATCGTATTGGATCACGCGTAATCGTGGCGATTAATAAGCCGCCGGAACCATCCGATGACGAGGACCTGCTCGAGAAGCCTGTTAATTCGGTTATTAAGATCAAGCCAAGGCCGCAAGTTTCGCCGCGTCGCCAGGCCTGCAAGAATCTTCTACTGCGCGCCGTGGCCGATGCACAAAGATCCACGATCTTGGCCAAAACGATTGTTTCGACGCCGGCGACTCTGGCTGCTGCCGCGGCAAAGCAACGTGGCAATGAGGACGAACCAGAGATCATAAGCTCCACCCTGGGCAAGCGACGTGCGATTGATTCAACTGGAAGTGGAGCTGGCAGAGAACTGTTTCGGCGCAGCAGACGTGAACTGGTGGTCAATGTGCTGCACAGAAATGATGGTAAGCGCATGCGACGCGCGGCGGAACCACCAGTTGAGATGGCAAAGAAAATGGAGGAGGAGTATGTGCCCAGTTTGAGCGTCGGCGACTATGAGACTTATGTGCCACAGCTGGTGCACGATGAGCAGGACCTGGACATGAATATTGATATTGATATTGATATGCATGTAGAGAAAAGTACCGGCTGCGTTGGCGGCTCCTCGGCTAGTGTATCCAAGACACAGTTCGTGGTAACGCTGAATGGTGACAAATCTCTGGGTAATGCGGCGGCCGCCGCCACCGCCGCCGCTTATCGCAAGCGTTCACGCAAACGTACGCCCTCGCCGCAGGTGTCCTCTACCAGTTCGACAACCGTGCAGTTACTTAGCGCTGAGCCAACCTCAACCACGACCTGCACCTCCTCAGTGAACAACAATAACAACAGCAGGCGTAACAAGTCGAAACGGGCACGCAGCTCCTCACGTTCTTCGCCTTCGACGTCGAGCAACACACCGCCGCCGCCGCCAAAGCCGTCGCGCAATCTGCATCGCAGCGAGGTACTGCGTCAGTCGCAGGAAATCAAAAAAATCATCGTCAAGAACGACGCTGATGATGATGAGCTGGAAGAGCCGATGCATGCCTCGTCGCGCAAGCGCACGCCCATAAAACGGCCCAACAGCAGCACCAATTTGGCCGCCTCCTCATCCAATGACCCTAAGGCGGGCCCAAAAGTTCACGTAGAGGAAACCAATCGGTCGACAACGCCACCACTGCCACCAAAGCGGCTGGAGAAACGCGATGCTAGCCATGAGAAATCATCACTGGCATCATCTGTAGGATCTGTAATATCGGCAACTGTTGAGGCGCCTGCCAAGGTCAAGCACACGCCCATTCGGTTCAAGCTCAAGCTGGACGAGGAGCAACCGCAGAAGAAACGTCGGTCGGGCAGTAAAGAACGCGATTCTTCCATGGAGCGTCGTCGAATCTCCATACGAAATACGGAGGATCGAAAGTACGATAATCTGCCAGCATGTAAGTAAATATAATGCCACATTTTTTGTTTTCTAAGAGTTGTGAAGTGACTGTTAAAGTGACGCTGTCGTTAAATCCTTTAAGATTACATATTTGTTTAAGGATTTTTGGAGGCTTTGTTATATATTTTTTATGTCCTAAGCTTACTCGTCGGACCTCAAAGCCAGATTTAACGCAAAATATACTTTTAATACGCACAATTATTAATTCAAACAAGTAAATGTGCTCTTTTTGGCGTATGGTCGATAGGAAGATACCCTGTAGTTCAAGTTCAAGAATACCGTTGTCAATTATGCGGTAAATATTCATACTAAATATATTTTCAAGCTTATACAACTGTCAGTACAAGTTGATTTATATAGAATATTCATTCATTCTGTATTATTACATTATTCAAGCTAATATAAATATTATTGTTATAAGTATTATTGTTTTTAACATTAAAAGTTAAGCAAGTTTTACAAATCCTTGATGACTTATTCATCTCCTTTATCTAACTCTCTTCGCAGTAAGTGCCGTCAATTTGGATTCCACAGTTTTGAAGGTGACTAAGCCAAAAGAGCGCTGCAAATACCATCCCAATTGCAGCAAACAATTCTGCGAATATTATCATCCGTCGGCACCATGCAAATCCTTTCCCAATTGCAAATTTGCCGACAAGTGCATGTACGCGCATCCCAAGTGTAAATTTGATTTAGCCTGCATGAGCATCGACTGCAACTTTGCGCACAGTGGCAACCGTGATCTCAGTCACGTGCAGCTGGCGGCGCCGCCTTTATGTAAGTGCAGCGTACTGCAAAGATTAATCTATTCAGCCATATTAATCATTGTTCGTTTAATTGCAGCCTCGCATGTGATACCTGTGCAAAACTACAAATCAATATCAGCACCGTTGACGGCGACGACAGCGACAACCATGTGCAAGTACTATCCCAATTGCACAAAGGCGGGCTGTACGTTCTATCACCCGAAGCCGTGCCGTTATGGCAAGAACTGCATCAACAAGCTTGAGTGCATTTTTTACCATCCGGAGATGCAAAGCAAATTCAAGTGGGTCGCGTCACTGGGCTAAGGAAACCCGCTCAAACAGCTCTTTTTTCTTAGCATTTATTGATTAGCGAATTGAATACTATTAATTATCCTCTCCTTTTCACAAGAACATTAATTGAAACTAGCGACAAAAAATTCACAAATCCGCGCAGCATTTTTTAATACTCTGCGTAATGTGTTTTGTATTTTGTTGAATTCAATTTGTGAATTTTATTTGCTTACCACTCACATACAAAACATTTTATACTCTAGGAATGAGCTCGTGAAAAAACACAACAAAATATTACCAAAATATTTAACACTGTTGTCGAAAGATTTGTTGCATTATGTTACAGGGCATATTCGTCTGCATGCAAACTGTAAACGTCATTTATAACTCGGTGAATAAAATTAAGCAATTACATGCCACAAATTGGAAATCAAAATTTGTTTCATTTTGTAGATTCATAGAATATTTAAATAGATATTTGCTATTAAGAAAAAGTTTTTAATCAGCAAAAAATTGTTAGTAAGTTCATTTAAGAAATAGTTTTTTACCAATTATAAAAACAATTCGCACTATAATTGAAAAATTAAGAATGTATCAATCACACCATTTGTATTTTTAAATATACAATCAGAACTAAAAAGCAAATATAAATAAAGTTAATTAAATGCCGAGATATGCCTATTATAGTTGAACACAAATAATACACGAAACAAAATATATTGTACCGACACCAGATCTTGTTAATTTATACATAGTATAGCGATTCAAATATTAATAATAACTTATGCACGTCTTCCAATTTGACCCAATTACGGTCTATATTAAGATATGATGCATTAAAATATGTTAATTGTTTTTCATGCACTTAAAAAATCAAACAAGTACTTATTTGTTTATTATTATTTGTATAATTTTAATTGGTTTTTTTTTTTTTTTTTGAAAAGTCGAAATATTTAATGTATATATAGTACAGTCTCTTAAGTTTACGCTTAAAAAAAATTTAAAAATTGTAGAGCAAAATATTTGATTTACTTAACAAATACGTAAATTTAGTTCTCATGCTTTTTTTTTTAATATAAGGCCACAATAAATGATATTT
Source organism: Drosophila lacertosa (assembly GCA_004143845.1). Lineage (NCBI taxonomy): Eukaryota > Metazoa > Arthropoda > Insecta > Diptera > Drosophilidae > Drosophila > Drosophila lacertosa. Next base: position 5 of record SCDZ01000281.1, on the reverse strand, counting down.
GATAT